>JAQPPZ010013433.1:0-60491 GCA_028583015.1 Wollemia nobilis
TAGGAGAAATATTTTGGTTCTATGTCCTTTGAAGAGTGTATTAGATTTCATATCAAGTTAGTGACCAATTCTTCTATCATTTTAAAAGCATTATTGAATACTATTCTATTAGTGGGTAATTTTTTGATTTGGAGAATAGAAAATTGGAAGAAAGTAACACTAGGAAAAGACCCCTGGTTGAGGAGTGGATGAGATTGTCAATTGTCTCAAAATTTAATAGCACATCTAAATAGACAAAGGCTCAGGGTGTTGGCAGATGTAGCCTCTATAAATAATACTAGTTTATGGAATCAAGGGTGGCTTTTAGTAGAAGAACTACTTTTATAAGGAAATGAAGTTGAGCAATAGATCAATTATACAAGGGGTCTAACAAGAGCTTTTATAATACTAAGAAAAAAAGAAGACTTTAATATGGTCAAAGAACTCAATTAGTGGACAATTTACAACTAAGGAAAGATACGAGGTAATGTTTGAAGATAATAATGAGGAGGTACTTTGGTGGTGGATTAGGATTTGGAAGGTGAAAGCATCCTTATAAATTATAAATTTTCTTATTTAACATTAGCTAAGAATACATTGACATAGGATGTTCTACAAAAGAGGTCCTTGTAGGATCCAAGTCAATGTAGCTTATGTAAAAGGGAAGAAGAAACAATGGATCATCTATTGCTTCATTGTGATTTCTCAAGAGAAGTGTGGAGGTCTATTCTACTCATAACCAAGGGGAAGGGACAATGGATAGCCAGGAATCTATTGGAAAATATGCAATAATGATTTAAGATAAAGGTTTAAAATAATATAGGTGCATTCCATTAATAGTGGCATTAGGTCTGTGGTTGGCAATAAATTCTTTGTTGTTTTATAGAAAGGAAATTCTAACTATATAAGTTCAAGCTCATATCAAATATACTTATGAAGGGATAAAACAAGCCCTACAATTAAAGGTTGTAAGGCAAATTGATAGTTTAATTGTGGATATTACAAAGTCTTGGAATTGTTTCAATAGAGCTTGTTAAGACAACATAGGTAGAAGTGGGGTAGAAGTGTTATATTAGGATAAAAATCATGAATTTAATTTTAAAACTTGTCTTAATGAAGGCACCAATAATGTGGAAAAGTGGAAGGCTTTGATATTTTTGATAAGAATGACAATGGAGTGGAAGGCTTTGATATTTTTGATAATAATGATAGTGGAATAGGGAAAACTAAAACTCCAAGTTTTTGTTGACTCAAAATTAGTGGTGGATTGGGTTGTAGGATTAGTGGAGATGCAAAATTTTAATATTTAGGCCTTATTTTGTGTAGGCAAAAGTGCTAGAATCATTATTTGCAAAGGTCTTTCATAAAAGTGTCTACAAAGAGCTAAAGGAAAAAGTAAATGGTCTACCAAAAGCTTCCTTGGATATTCTTAAGTTGGTACTTGGTTAAAAGGAGTAATGTGTGGAACTATGATCCCACCATATTCTACTTCCTTTTGATACTTGATTTCTTTTGATAGAAAGCATGATTTAAGATACTTTTTGTGTTCTTTTTTACATGTTTTTATAATAAGGGTCATACTTTTAAGATGACTATTGGCTCTAGGGTTGAAGTATCAAAATGACACTCTATAAGATGACTTACTATATCCGATCTAATAAACTTTTTAGAGAAATTTGAGGTGGGAGATTTTAGAACAACTCTTAATGGGGTTGTTTAGTAAGACTTATATGAATGTACAAAATACTTATTTCATTATAACATTTTTCAAACTCCGAAGTAGAAAAAAAATAACATATAAAACATAATTTTACTTTTCATATATGTTTTTCTATTAAAGGACAACATTAGAAATAAGCGTTAAATATTATTTATTTTTTCATGAATTGGATGGGCTCCTAGTTTTTTATAGCCTTATTTATTTTTTTTAATTTTATTTTTTTATTAGGTAGATGAAGGGGTTTTGAAAGGGTCCTCAAACCTTTACAAAGGGATTTTGGAAGGGACCCCAAACCATTACAAAGCCAAATAGTATTCAATAAGCTCAAAAGAAATACATCAATGGGATTGAATCCAACTTTTGATAAGAGGATATGACATCAAATAAATAATGAATCCAATAATCCCGTCTTAACTTCAATTTAAAACTTAAATTTGAAAATGATCACTAGAAGAGAAAACCAACCCGAGGCACTTGAGAAATATTGGGCAAACTCATCAAACACAATTTTCGCCTTATTTAATTTTATAGGGCAAGCAAGTTCTTAAATTTTTTTCTTTTTTTCTTGGTGTCTTTTTATATTTTTCAAGACATAGTGTCTACTAGTTTTTGGTAAAAAAAAATTATATTACGAGATTCAAATTGAAGAGATACATCACTGTCTTTCCATGTACATACACTTTTGATCCAAGATTTAATAGATGATGTAGTGTGTCTTTCTATATACATAGGCTTTTGATCCAGGATTTAATAGATGATGTAGTGCTATATTCTCTATTAACTAATTTGCTATAGTAACCACATGCAATAGGAATAACCTAATACAATGAATTACAATACTAAATATATCTAATACTGCCACCATCAAGAGATAGGATAGGAAAAGATATTTCCTGGTCCATGTTGCCCATCTAGTGGATAGCCATAACAAGTGAGGTTGCCTTTGTTTAGAGCTCTGAAATTTAACTTGAATCTGAGCATTGAAGAAGAATTTAAAATTTGAACTTCCCACTCTAATCAAAGATTTCAAGCCATCTTGAGACTACCATATTGAAGCACTTCATCCAACCAGTAGTTGGGGTATACAAAAATGAAAAATTAATAAAAGCCCACAGATAGATCAGACATGAAACAAAAAGCACTGTGAAACCACTTAAACATTCTGCCTAGAACTAGTGCTTCTAAATTGAAAATAACTCTGGGATCCATATTCCTCCCAACCAAAACCAAAAACACAACGAGGATAGGGACCCCTACAACTCCACATAAAACATAAATTCATTTTCTGCCCAAATAAAAACTGAAAACCCAAAAGAACCCAGAGATCAGAACCCTGCAACACCAGGGAAGGATACTAGGGAATGAGCACTCAACACATTAGGCCACATCCCACAAAAAAAACCATCTAAAAATCCCGTGCTAAGAAAAAAAAGAGCCACAATAATATCAAAAGAGCTCTAGAATCTCAGATGAAAAACAACAGAAATCCTAACACATAGCAAGGATTACCAACAATATTTGGAGGGGTGAATAAAAAATCCAATCCTCCTCCTCACAAAACACTAGAGGCTCGCATCAAACAGCAGAAAAGGAAAATCAGCAAAATAAAAAACACCCAAATTTCTTCTATAAAAAATAAAAAACTCTTAAATCCCATAGCGGATAAAATGCAACTGAACATAAAAATAATGCAAGAGTGCCAGATGATAAATATAAAATGATGCTTCACTCAAACAAAATGAAACAAGCTCTCAGGGTTCACCTAACTAACCTAAAGAAAACCCATCAAACAAAGGGTCATCCCTAAGATTTCTCTATAGGGGACCGCACCAAACAAAGAGGTCATTAGCAAGATTCCTTTATAGCAGATGTTAAGCCCAAGGATAAAAACGCATGAAGAGAATCCTAAAATGACACCCACATCCAACCACGGTCCCCAACAGCAGCTGAGAGACCTGGGAGCACAAGTTTTTTGGAAATAAGTCTCCCCATAGGGGAAAAATTTGATAGGAGCAAACAGGAGAGGTTTAAAGAAGAGGAGGTTCCCTGTATCAGTAAACGAATCCCCAAAGCTGTATATTGCTCTGTAGCACCCTTGTGTGTTGTTTACCTTTCCCTGAACCAAATGCAATGTGATTAGTGAAAACAATGCAATGAGTTGAAAAACCTGAGATACACTCGCACTCTTGTACTCCATCCTTGCAATCTTAATACCGTAAACAACAACACTTTCCCACTGCAGGTGGAGTCTGTATATAGATGGGAATTCTGAGCTATTGGGAATTGCTTTTGTTGGAAGATTGAACTTGGTGATTGCATGTGGGGATTGGATTTGCAATTGGAAACCAATCAGTTTTTGGTATGATAAAATTCTCATTACTTGTGAGAGACAGCATGGAACACTAACTATTTGTACTTGACACCCATCATATGGAGGTTCAACTGTTATCCAAAATGTTACGCTTATTCTTCTAATTGAACGGAAAATTAACAATTTTCTTCTTAAAAAAGAAAAACATGATAATCTCTCATTACACTATCAATAGAAAATAAAGCTGGATCGACGAAATCAAGTGCGGATAATCTCTCATTACTTTTAATATAATATATGCAGAATGTTCTTATTTTCCTATAAAAAAAACAATATCTCTATTAGAGGTTATGTTAGTGGTGCTCATAAATGACTTGGATTCCACATTTTCATCATGAAGTTCTTATTATAAGAAAACTCGACGAAATTCTCGCTTGAAAAAACCCCTCCCACAAAGAATTGTTTACAAAATTTACTTACAAGCCATTTCGACACTCAACCTTTTAATTGATAGGTAAAGTTGAGTTGTCAAAATTTCAATTTACAATAAAATTTGCATAATTCAATAATATAAAATTAATAAAAATAATTTAAATAACTTATCTTAACTTTAACTATTAAAACCTTAACCTATAATCTTAACTAAATATAATATTTACCAATCTGGCATAAACAACAAACAAACAAATGTTCCACAGTAATGAAAAGTAAGTTCTAAAAAGAACATGACGTGCATGTGTCGTCCACCTTGAAAAAATGCGTTTGTACAATATACATTTTCAGCTTTTAAAAATAAATATCTTCGAAAGTGCGGAAGATATTTTGGTGGAGGTTTTAAATTATTAAAAAGGAAGAAAAATAAGAGTTTTACCTATGGAGGATATATGCTGATCAGGTTAAACAATCTGACCCCTCGTAAAGTCGAGAACTATAATATAGGTAATTTAATACAAAGTCACCACACACCCAACCCCTCACACATACACTCGCCCACGCCACGGTTTGAACCTTGGACCTACCGAAGAAAGACCAAACATTTGCGTCGCACCCAAGGTGTTATAAGATTATATATTTTTAATGAGCTTTGTCCAAATGCAAACATTAATGTTTTATGCTTTGTTCAAATGCAAACATTAATGTTTCAAAATTTAAGTATAATATAATTATATAAGCATGATTTGATTTTCAATTTTATATTAACATTTTCGAGATAAGGTAACTTGTTATAACATAATTTATACAAGTTCAAATCTTTAAATTATGTTAGATACTCTTAAGAATAGATGATGGTATACATGTGAGCTATCAAGACTTGTATTTGAATCTTTGTATTAAAACTCACTTTAATCTGGATTGGATATTTGGTTTACTTGTGAAACTCCTATTTTTCTACCATTTATCCCAAGTTTTTAAAATATTAAAATTCATCTATGAGTTTGGAACTTTGGTTTATGGTGTAAGATTCTTCATTTTTAACATTTTGTTTCAGATATTTGATCTTTTAAGGTTTATCCATAAAATTTAAACTTTAATTATATTAGAGTAAAACTTTTTAAATTGGTTATATAGATTTGGAACATCCTTATATTATACTATGACAACATAGTAGTATTATAAATATACACTTATAGGTGAACTACCTAACAAAATTATAAGTTAAACTCCCTTCTTAAAATAGATGAATTCAACCAAATAAACTAAAACCATTTAACTAAAAATTTAAACATTTTATGTGTTTTTTTCATTTATTAAAATTTAAGTATTTAATCAAACATTAAAGATTTTAACATGTATTTTAAGTTTTTTATTTTCATATTTAAATTTTAAATCCTTATTTTAATTAATATATATATAAATATAATATATATATATATATAAAGTTTCATTATTTTATTAAGATCTTATTTAGAATTTGTCAAGTTTATATGATATAGGTAGTTGTATCTTGGTAAGAAATTTTTTAATGATATATATAGTTTTATTTTTCTACGTTACATTTTTTTTATAGAAATGTTATTGTTATTAAAAAAATTTACATGATGTTATATGTATAGAAGAGATTTAAATTATAAGAAGCATTGTATAGGATCAAAAGACTTAAACCTTTAATCTCTTTAATTTAAGCTATAATATTGTATTACTCACCATTTTGTCAAGACCTTACAATATTTTTAGTTTATAGTGTTGATATTTTTTTTATTAGTTGAAGAAGCGGTTTTGAAAGGATTCTCGAACTTTTACAATGTTACAAAGGGCCATGGCTACAAAAGAACATGAAAGAGAAGAGGACATGAAAGAAACCCAAAGAAATAACCGCCCAACTAGGAGACACCAACTACAGCCCATGGCTACAAAAGAACAATGACTAACCAATCAAGGAGGGGGACAAAAAAAATTCTCACCTCCCTCAGACAACTTACGCAGATCAGACATTATGACCTCCTATTGGTTCCAATCTAAATAACCTTCAACTCCTTAATATTCCAAAGTATTTAAAAGCATATTAGTGTCAACCAGCCTATGACACAAACCTATCGAAAATCCTAGTTTGAAAACCACTTGGAACGTTGTCACTTTTGTCCAAGAAGAGAGTCCATCCAAATCATTATTTGGGTGGCAAAAGGATGCCACATTGGACCAGATCAACCAATTAAAATAGGGATAGATAATAGCTTGTAAAATAACTACCATAGAAAACCAAAGAGAACAAATATTCCTCCTAAAACTCTCACAACCAATCAGAAAGCAGAACCTAGGAGAGTAAGGAAGCAACTGGCCATCCAACACAAAGGAAAGCAACCTATGCAAATCCATCAAGTACACCAATAAGTTAGGCATCATTCATTGATCTAGATTAGTTCCTATGGAAGATTATCCCTCAAAAGAAATATCCTAGATTGAAGCAACCCCAAGTTAGTAAGGAAGTCAACCACCTTGTTACCATCGCTATACGTATGTCTCACCTAAAGACTTTCCATGCCACGAAGAATCCAATTATATTCCTTGACCATATTAGCAATATTCCAACTAGGTACTTGCAATCTAGAGATCATATTGACAATGTTTAATGAAGCATCTTAAATAATACTTTTCCTACAACCAATCGAAGGGAGAAGCACCGCCCCTTGGAATAACGCTCTGGATTTCACAAAGTGGAAGGTATAGGATCCAAGATTTTTAGCAAAGGCTAAAATGATATCAAAACTATGATTTCAAAACACACCTCCTACACCACCTTTCCTAGGGTTTCCTTTAGAGGCATCGTTGAAGTAAAATTTGATCCATTGAAAGGGGGCATGATCCACTTGGTTAAAGCTCTAGTATTCCCCAAATTTTGAATGGTTCCTCTTCTAGATTGCTAAAAAACAAGATTAGATTTAATGAGGGTTTTAGCCTTTGGACCATTAGAATCATGCAAATATTGGACAAAGACATTCTCAATAATTGCTATCAAGACTCTATCCTAGACGGAAGCAACATCTCTAAAAACTCCTTTAAACACCTTGTTGTTTCTCTCCTTCCAAATACTCCAAACCAGGTGAAGGAGACTAAACGACCAAAATGCATGCGACCTCAGGATAGAAAAGGGGGGAAACCATTGATTAAAAATATCAAAAAACTGGTTCAAGATAACCCAATAGACCTCAGGGTATTCAGAAGGAGATAGAGGACCTCAAGCAAAAAGGTACAAAGGAAGAAAATATGGTTAGTAGATTCAACATCACATCTGCAAAGGTGGAACCTATTAGGGATGGTCATACCTCTGTTTTTTGGAGGTTTTTCTTAGTGAGAATATTGTTTTGGATAACAAGACACATATAATTTGACTTTAGGAGTAAGAAATTTATACCGAATATTTTTGAAAGGAGGTGGGTCCACAAGATCAACTTCAGAGAGGAAATAAAAGGAGTCATCCTTCTCCCCCTTCCATATAATAGAATATTCAACATCATAAGATTTAATGACCTATAAGACTAGAATATGATTGAAATATTCTATAGCCTTTCTTTTCTCTTGTTTTAAGTTTGGGAAATTGAGATTCTTCCAGGATTTCACCCCATTACTTACCTAAATGAAGTCTGCAACTTTAGCTCCAAAGTAGGCTTGAGTTATGGGTATCACACTTTTTGCCTCAAGAATGTGAGCTAGAGGAGCATAACCCACCCAAGTGTCTTCCCAAAAATCAATATTTCTGCCATTTTCCAACTTTCATATGTGGCAATTTGAAATGACATGATGAGTCTTAGTGATACCAAGCCAAAAATTTGATCTTAGAGAGGGGGGCAGATCAACCAAAAAGTTTCTATTTTGAGAAATATATTCGGCAAACAAAATGCGAACCCAGTCAACATTATTATTCTTGAATAACTTCCACCCTTGCTTGGCTAGTATGATGATGTTTATGCTCTTAACTCTCCTAAGGTCAAGGCCACCATTTTTTTTTATCAGTTTGAAGGATTTTTAAAAGGACCTTTGAACCTCTTACAATTTTAAAAAGGGAAAACTACTACAACTAAAAGAAATAGAAAAAAGAGAATAGGTCATTACCCCAACACAAGGACCTACCATTAATTGAAACTAAACCAAACAACCACAAGAGAAGAGGACATGAAAAAGACCCAAAAAAACAACTGCCCAACCAAGAGACACCAACTAAAACCCATGGCTACAAAAGAACATAAACTAACCAATCAGGAAGGGGGTAAAAAAAATTCTCACCCCCCTCGGACAAATTACACAGATCAGATATAATGACCTCCCATTGGTCCCAATCTAAGATAATCTTCAACTCCTTAATATTCCAAAGTATCTAAAAGCATATTAGTTTCAACTAGCCTATGACACAAACCTATCGAAAATCCTAGTTTGAGAACCACTTGGAATGTTGTCACTTTTATCCAATAAGAGAGACCATCCAACTCATTATGTGGGTGGTAAAAGGATGTCACATTGGACCCACTCAGCCAATTAATAGAGGGACAAATAATAGCTTGCAAAATGGCTACCACAAACCAAAGAGAAAGAATATTACTCCTACAACTCTCACAACCAATCAAAAAACATAACCCAGGATAATAAGGAAACATATATTTCTGTATTTTGATTTTATTTATTTATTTATTTTTCTACTTTACCATTACAGTTTTCTTGTAGCTATTCATATTGAAATATATTATAGAACAATTTCTTGAAGTGTATTGATTAGTATTGTTTTACATTATAATTATTTTGATTTTTTTAATTTCATTTTTTTATTCATAGGGGAATTGGTTACAACCATAGTTCTTTTCAACTACCAAGCAAGGTTCAAATATTGGGGCTTCCCCCTATAACACCTATCCCACATCATTGTTCACATAGCGTGAGGAGGACGATTGATGACTCTGTATTGGTACCATCGTTATCGGCCTAGCACTCAATGGACCTTTGCAAAACTACTACCTTTGCCACCACAGGACTTGCGTCAAAGGTTTGAACTTGAGTCTCTTCTTGGTAAGAGTCCATGACTTACCAATCCACTTAGCCCTTTTGGGTCTCTTCTTTTGATTTTTTTAATTGATTAAGGCATTTTGACAAACCACATAGTAGTATCCCAATATTTTAGAATTATGTGTATATCATCTAGCACTATTTAAACCTAGGTCTTATCCATGGACTTTGAAACAATTAGTTAGTACTATGGAATTTCACATCATAAATTAAAGCTTGAAAAAATCTTAACATTTTAATCAAATGACGCAAGCTTAACCATTTAAATTCTTGTACTATAAAAAAATAAATCTAAGTTTAAATATTAACAATCTATAAATATTTAATTATTAACTTATTGTAAAATCAATATGTGATCTACGTATTTATCCACTTAAAATTATATCATTTTATTAATTTAACTAATTATATTAGATCTAAATGCACCTACTTATATTATATAATAACCTTTTTATTATAAAATTTCAATAAACCACGCAATAATATAATTTTTTACCTATATAAATCTATATGTAAATATTTATTTATTCCTACCTTATTATGTTATTGGATATCAAATTTCATAACACTTTTGAAACTCTTGACACTGCAGGAAAGTCAACTATTAGCAAGAGACCATCAATGAGCAAGCGGTGCAATACCTAACATTGTATTTCATTTTTTGTCCACTTATGCACATCATTTGGTAACATGTGCATTTGATTTAATAAATGAAAAATATATTATTTAAGCATGACATGATATTTACATCTTGATTGCAGGTTGCACCTATACTTTTAATTCATACTCTACATGTATATAGTTTACAATAAAAAACTGAAGATATATATTATTTGTTGAAATATTATTAAAGTGAATTCATTTATTTTATTTTTATTTTTAAAGTCGAGAGTTATACTTATTGAATTTAACACAAAGCAACTACACATTCACTCCTCACACACTTGACCACACCACGGTTTCAAATTTGGACCTCTTAAGAAGAGTCAAAGTTCAAACCGTTGTGCTGCACCTTGAGGTGTTAATTCATTTTAATCTTGTATAACCAATTTCAAAAATAAATAAATAATAATGTTAATTTCAATATTTTTATCAACCAATTATGTGCAAAGATTATTATCAAATGATATTAGTTCAATTGAATAAATTCCTCAAGAAGAGATTTAGGTTTAAATCTTGTAGTTGTTGTAATACCATTATGTGGTCAAAAGTAAAACCAATTTCAATCTCATATAACCAATATATATATATAATACAAGTTTAATATTTGTTATGAAATCGTTGTGTTTGTTATAAAAAAAATTATTGTAGACTCAAGCAAAAATTACACTAGGGACATCAAACTTGAATCCTCTCTAATAATATTTCATAATATAATGAGTAGTTTTCATTAATAATTTAATTTGATATTTTATTTATAAATGTTTTAATAATGAATTAATGTTTTAAAAAAATAACATGAAAATTCATAAAGGGTGTCATTCATGAAAATTAAACATATGACCAACTTCTTAAGAGGTCATTAGGAGAACAATCGATTTTATATGAGTCCTAGGTTTTTTTTTTTGTTAAACATAGCCTTTAAGTATATTGATCAATTACAAAAATTGTTTTTGTTATATTCAATATACATATTAAATTTGATTTTAAAATGCATTCAACTTTGCATGAATTTTTTTTAGCAAATGGATAGATGTAATGGATAAAACAAGGATAGTTAATGATGATTTGTATTATATGATTAGATTTTAATTACATTGAAAAAAACTTAATTAATCAATCTTATGAAATTATTAACTTGTAAACTAGTTATATTAAATAGCATTGGCTTAATTGATTATATTCTTCAACTTTTAAAGAAACTAAGATTTGAATCTCGTCAAATGATACACACCCAATTGTGAATGTGTTAAAATACTATATATCCCTTTGAGTGTGGTCTACCGAAAAGGATGCCACTTGCATTATCGGTGATGTGACCCAGGTTCAATCCCCATGGTGGATGTGTATAAGAAGTATTTACTCAAAAAATACTATTATATGGTCAATGATGTAATAAGGGTGGGGTCTATTTCAATCCCATATAACCTGTTAAAAAAGAGAACATATAAACTTGTTACATACCTATGTTGCATTTGAAGAGCAGTAAGTATCTCCTGATATGGTGAGGTGAAGGGTGAAGGACTGTTGTTGAATATTACATTATTTCGTACATTCAAATGTACCTCCATAGTACCTTTATGGTAAAAATATAATAAATTAAGGTTGAGTCTTTAGTTTAGATGAGTGATTTATATTTCCTCTTTCATGTAAGTGTCAATGTGGAATAAATGCACAAGTGTCACGTAAGTAAGAGTGAAAATATGTAGTGAAGGAATGTGCACAAGTGTCTTGTATGTAAATGTTAGGATAAGTGAATATTCTCTTAAGTTCACTAGGATACACACTTGAGTTTCCACTCATCCGTGTGTCAGGAGAACTCCAAGTTGTGTATGCATCAGGTTTGATGAAGTTGTTGTAATATAATGACTCTCAATGATCAACTCTACTATTTATACAGAGTTTATCCTAGAGATAAATCAATTAGTTCCACTCTTCTCTTCATATTTTGTGTAATACTTTGCATATCTATTATTGTAAAATTCTAACATGGTATCAGAGCAGGATAGATTTTGCTAGTATTCTCTCTTGAAGGTTCTAGGATCTGATTCAGTTACTTTGAATATTATTTTTTTGGTTATCTAACTTCAAAAGTTTTCTTTAATCTACTTTTATCCATTGTTCAGCATATTTTTTTCCTATATTGAAATTGTGTTAAAGGAAACTTTTAAGAAAATATAGCTATTTTTTCCCTGTGTGAAGGCATTGTTTTCGTGCCCTTATATTCAAAGGAAATAGCCTATTTTTTTAAATTTTCTTATATTTATTCCTCAACGTTTTTCATTTATATCTAGCACTTGGTAAAAAAAAATTCCCCAGCTATTCTCCAAGAGGAATCTCCAAATACACCAAGTGTTATTTTTAATGAGTTTTTTCTTTTAGTTAAACTCATCATTCATGTGCTATTTTTGTTGCCTCTATTAGTCCCTAGAAATCATTTGACAAGGCCAACATTTGCGCACTCTTTTGCGCTCCTTTAAGCCACCTGTTGCAACTTCACTTCTTGACATTGCAACTTAACTTTCGCTTTCACGGTTTGGCCCGAGCAACGTCTATATCAAGTGCTTTGGCGCACTCATTGACGTCTTCAAGTTCTCTGGTACACTTGCGTTTAGAAGCTGCACAACCTTGGCACACTTATTGATGTCTAAAGCTCCTCCAAGAATTCGTTACAGCACTTGGTATTTATGTCTGTCAAGCTTATCGAATTTTTTCAAATATTTTTTCAACGCCTTCTCTCAGAATTTCCAAAACTTAGAGCCAAAAGTCTTTCTAAATTTTTCAAGTGAAAAAATTTATTCTAGGTTTGTCGAACGTCTTTCATTATTATATTCTTCCTGTACTTCTTATGCAGTATATTAGCTTTATTTTTCAACTAAAGTTCTCTAAACGTTTTCAAAGGCAACATATTTGATTACATTCAATTTTTATATCATTTTTTTATATAAATCTTTTGGTTTATTAACAAAGTATTTCTGCAAGTCTCTTGAATACCGAAAGTTGGTTTATTAGTTATTTTTTCAGCAATATATTGTTTCTAATCTCTCACGCTTTTTCATGAATCATTTCAAGGTTTTTTTGCAGTGTTACACTAATATTCCATCAACCTCTATTGCACTTTGGAAGCACAAGTTCTCTGCATGTTTTCAAAGACAACATATTTGATTACATTCGATTTTCATATAGTTTTTTTTTTATATATATCTCTTGGTTTATTAACAAAGTATTTCTGTAGGTCTCTTGAATAGCAAAAGCTGGTTTATTAGTTATTTTTTCAGCAATATATTGATTTCTAATCTCTCACGCTTTTTCGTGGATCATTTCAGTCTTTTCTGCAGTGTTACACTAATATTCCATCAACCGTTGTTGCACTTTGGAAGCACCAATGCCCCTATGGAAGCATATCGATCGTTGTGCAAGGCGTATGGGAAGATTTTCGTTTCCTCGAGGACTTAGCCTTCGGCGATTACCTATTTTCCAACTCTTCCTACTTTGTAGAGATTGGTGCATTTTATGTTGTTTCTTTTTTATGTTTCCCCTTTGATTCGAATCGTTATCTATGTTTTGTGGTGGACAACTTTTTTTGTTCTCAAAATCCACAAACACAGAGGATTCATTTGTAAATTTTATAATAAAAATTTGTCTTTTGTTGGGGGAGCCTCTTTATGATTGTCTTTACACTCTTATGTGTAAATAAAGGGGTGTTATTACTTTGCCTTACTCTTTCATTAATTAGGGGTGTTAAAACTTTGCATTACATCTTCCATTAGCTTTTTTTAGATATCTAATATTTTATTTTTTATATACATATATTTCACATATTTGTTTATAAAATAATTTCTTTTCATGTTAGATGTCTAATATTTGTTATTTATACAAAAAAAATTCATTTCATTATTAAATATGAATATCTAAATAATTTTTTAATTCATATTTGGTTTATATATTAATTATTTCTTTACATTAATTTTATTGAAATATTTTAATAAGCAAAGTATAATTATCAAAAAATCATAAAAACTGGGATATATTTCTTTATTCCTCATTTTTTCCTCTAAATATTTTGTCTACGTTCCATGTATCATTGTCCATAAAAACTAATAGTCTCCCTCTCTTAAGGGCGAGTTTTTGGACATTTGGTATAAAGGCCTCAGAGGATATTTTCCTAATAACATTTTTTTTTGGAAAATCTCTCAACTTATAGTCTCCCTCAAGTCAG
Organism: Wollemia nobilis; assembly: GCA_028583015.1. Taxonomy (NCBI): domain Eukaryota; kingdom Viridiplantae; phylum Streptophyta; class Pinopsida; order Araucariales; family Araucariaceae; genus Wollemia; species Wollemia nobilis. The sequence continues at coordinate 14,380 of JAQPPZ010013433.1, forward strand.
GGCGGGTTTTGAGAAAACCATTTAAACAAGTTATCCCTTGCATTCCAAACCAAAACCCTTCTATTGCTCACAATACTTATAGTTTCCCTCAAGTAAGGGTGGGTATTGTGATCCATTAGAGGATTTGGCACTCCAAAGCAGGCAATTATAGGCCCCATTATACTTACAGTTTCCCTCTCGTAAGGGTGGGTATATTTGGGTTACCTATTATTGAACAAGCTTTATTATTCATTTTTAAATTTTTTAAAGGGAGGAAGTTCTAATCAACTTTAAATCCTCAAAAATGAATTCAATTGAACCTCTCACCCCTCATAATTTTCACACTTGGAAACCTAAAATTCTAAATCTCATCTCTCAAAAAGGTCTTACTCATTTATTAGAAGAAGAACAACCAAAATTTGATAAAGAATATGAAATATTTGTTCATAAAGGGAAAATGCATGAAACTATGGGTATTATTAGCACCAATGTTCATGAAAGCTTGTGTTTTCGTATTATAGATTGCAAAACTCCTCATGAAAGTTGGGAGAAATTAAAAACCTTATTTGAAAAGGTAGATCAGATGAGATCAATGCAACTAGAAGCTAAACTAACTTCTCTATCTCCTAAATATTTTATTAGTATTATTTATTTCCTCACTAAGTTCAAAGAAATCCTCACTCAATATAAAGGTAGTGGGAAGACTAAGTCAGAAGAAGAATGCATTTATCTAATCCTTTATAAACTAAATGGTGTTTTTCAAATATTTACAACCACCTTCATATCTACTAAATATGCTCTTGGTGCAACCTTTAAAATGCCCTCTTTAGAAGAATTTTGTGATAGATTAACTAGGGCAGAAACCAAAATTGCTAGATATGAAAAAAGTTCTTCAAAATCCTTTGTAGCCTCCACTTCCTCTAAAGAAATATTTAAAAAGAAGGAAAAGACTCCCATTATCTGTACTCACTGTAAAAAGAATGGTCACTCTGCTAACAAATGCTAGAAAATATTACAGCAACTAGAGGCAGCTATAAAGGATCAAAATATGGAAAATAATAAGCAAATAGGAAAAGCCCCTAATGTTCAAGGAAAAACCTCCAAATATTCCTCTAATTATTGGCTCCTATATTCTGGAGCAACTCATCACATATCTGCTTCAGATAAGTCTTTCTCTTCTATCTCTACTAGCTCTACTCACATCATAGAAGTAGGGGACTCCTCCTTCATTCTTGTCAAAGGGAAAGGGGATATAACCATTTATGGTGGCTCTATAAACAATGTTCTCTATGTCCTAGACATTGCCACTAATATCCTATCCATTTATCAAATTTTTACTTCTGGAAATGAGAAAAATGTTCTCTTCTCCCCAACAGGAGTTGAGATAAGAGATTTTCAATTCCTTCATTCTCTTATAGCAAAAGGGAGTATTGATCATAAATCTCAAATTTTTTACTTAAAAGGCTTTCAAAATCGAGAAGGAGCCTCCTGTTTTGTGGCTTATAGTAATTTTGAAAGTCAAAAATGGCATGAAAGGTTTGGTCATATTAATTATAACTACCTAAAATATTTGTGCACCCATAATATGGTTAAAGAACTACCCCAATTCTCTTCTTCTGATGGGGTTTGTCCTAGATGTGCTCTTGGAAAGTAAACTAAGAAAACTAACAAAACTCATGATTGTTGACTTTTGAATTTTAAAAATTTGAAATGGAAAAGTCAACAAAAATTCAAAAGAAAAGTATGTAGTCTTCCATGACAACGATACCAAAAATTGTTAGTGTTTTTTGCTAATTAAAAAGATGACTAAAAATAAAATCCCAGGTTATAGAATCTTGACAATGAGAATTCAACTCCTTGACTATGCCAAAACCTGTTTGTGTTCGTTTCCACTTAAAAAGATAACTTCAATTAAAATCCTAGGTTATAGAATCCCCAAAAATGGGAATACAAATCCTTGAGAATGGTGCCAAAAAATATAGGAGAAAATTCTTGTCTCTCAAAGATTGTCATGCAAAAATATTTTTTGATTCCAATCAATACTGTGGACTCTAGTGGATCCACCTCCTTAACTTGGAAATAATTATCAAAATGACTTAAGATAAACTGATTATGGTAGGGAAGCCCTAGAGGTGGTCCTATAATATAACATACACACTCATGCTCATCTAGATGGCAAAGAAATATTGTAAACCATTAAAATTTTTGATTAATATTCACATAAAGCCTCTAAATATACCCTATCAATAGATCGATGGCTTGTGCATTAGGTAATTATAGCAAAGATATCAAAAACTTAATGAAAAATAGAGAGAAAGGGGAAAGAGTAATTCGTTAAATTACATTCATTCAAATAATGTAACAAATATAATTGAATTCACCAGTGATAGAATTACCATTTATACATTCAAATAATGTAACATGTAAATATGACACACATACACATGATTGAACATAGAAATACACAAAGGAGAAAGCCAAATTTGTATTAATATCAAAATATTTCTACAATTTGAGAAGGTTCTTGTATGTCACATGGGTAATCCAAATATCATGGAACTTATATAAAGAGATGTCTCTGCTCAAATGATGTAACAGAGAATCTTAATTCTTCATTCTAAAAGTAGTAACAAAGAACCTCTAAACTTTCAAACAAGCCACTAGAAATAATCATAGCTAACTGGATGCTTCCTTAACAAGACCTTCATAATTATGGAGATGAATAAGAGATGGCTAAGGGAAAAATACATAGAAAAAATACAATTGACAAGGACAAGGGCACTCAACTATACCTTTAGAAAAATTTGGTTATGCAAAAATTGATGATGTCTTTGATTGTCATAGTATTTTATTATAGATTGAAGATGACTAAATATATTATAATTGCCTTTGTATGAATATTCCATCTAGATACATCTCTATCATTGATATCCTGGGTGGTTATAGTTGGTTTTCGTTATCTTGGACTATCTTGACATTTGGGAGCTTGTTAGCCTTTGAATCTTGTTATGGATTACAACTGTATTAAATTTGGACCTTAGATCTTATCCCTCTATTTTTGTATATTTTTTGTAGTGTGCCACTTGATTCTAGCCATTAGTAGTCTTCTAAATCATTAGTTATCTTTGTAGCCTCATGATTAACCAATTCTATCTATTGTTTTTTAAATTCTTCTTCATTAGAATCACCAAAAGTGATATTATCATTTTACTTCATAGTATTTTCATTTGTGGTAAACTCATTCCTACTAATCTACCCATCATTCCTAGTTGTAGACTCTTCACTAGCTTTATCCTCTACTATTCAGTTGGCATGTATCCTTTCCAATGCCTCTATTTTCTCTATTGTAGGTGTCAATTTACTTTATTTTATTCTATCAAATATGATATTAGGGATTTTATCTAAATATTTTTTTTCTTCAAAGACTAGAGTTCTTTTTTGATAATTTACGACATAGAGTTCAAGATCTTATTCATACTCAACTTCTCTGAATTTATCTTCTTGACTCCAAAATAAATTAATTCTAATTTTTGAAGAACACAAGATTATACTATGAGGGGGGTGAACAATATAAGATAAAACTTTTACTTTTATTTCCAAAGCAATCACTTCAAATATTATCAGTTGCAATAATTAAACAATGCACAAATCACCACACACAAGAGACACAGATTTAACATGGTTCACCCAATATGGGCTACATCCACAGAGAAATATTGCTTATAAATTTATCAATAAATTTTGTGGGCACCAACCCATAGGAGACACCAATATACTTTTACAATATCCGTGGACACCAATCTACAGGAGACACCAATCCCCTTGCTAAATTTTATGGACACCAATCCACAGGAGACACCAATACCCTCTACTAGTTCGTAGACAAATCCACAAGAGACACCAATATCCTCTATTGTTTCATGGTAACTAAACCATAGGAGACACCAATACCCTATACTGGTTTATGGAAACTAATCCATAGGAGACTCCAATCCCCTCTATTGGTTTATGGACACCAATCCATAAGAGACACCAATATTCTCTGCTGGTTCATGGAAACCATTCCACAGGAGACACCAATACCCTCTATTAGTTCATGGGAACCAATCCAGAGGAGATAAAAATTCCCTCAACTCACAAGTTTAGTCCAAACTCTGCTCAAGTCTAATCCAAAACCTACTCATAATCACTATTCAAATCTGCTCAAAAAACTGCTCACAATCACTGTTTAAATTTTCTCCAAAACCTACTCAATATCTACTTATAAAACCTGCTCAAATATGCTTACAAAACCTGCCCAAATATACTTACAAAACATAATCAAACCTACTTACAAAACCTACTTAAATATACTTATAAAACCTACTCAAATCTACTTACAAATCCTGCTCAAATTTTCTCACAAACACTGCTCATATACTCCCAAATCCAACCATAAAAAATGCATAAATCTGCTCACAAATCTAGTCTATAAATTTTTTTTCTTCTTCAACTAACAAAAATACACACATATTCTACCCAGACATCTTTTAAAACATATGGAGAATGATATGCACTAATGTAGTAAGCTTCAAATGACCAATATGTTCTTCACATCAATTAAAATTGTTGCTTCCACATATCTCACATTGATTACATTTTAAAGGTGGCTCAAGTTTAGCATTGGATAAGTTACTTGTGTGTTGACTTGGAGATGCTAGTACCTTGCTCTTCTTCCACTATCATGTGCACCTCTTCTTATTCTTGAAAAGGTTGAATTGTTCTTCCTTGTCAATTGAATGCTTGGGTGAATATGTGTACTTGATACCTTGACTTCTTCCAAATCTGTGCCCTCCAAATCTACCTTAGTGATGATGATCTTCCTCTTGTATGTGCTTTTCAAATCTGGAAAATAATTCTCTTTTTCTCTTTTTGATTTGAATATCAAATCAACCACTTTAATATTGCATTTATTACCCCGACATTATTTTCATATGTTTTCTTTCCACTTTTATTTATGGGAGGAGTTGTAGGTGGTGTGAACGCATCCTCAATGGATTTCCATGTATCATAGCCATGCGCCATCAAATAAGTTTTCATCCTTATGCTCTAGAAAGCATAGTAAGTCCCATCAAACAATGGTACCCTATTTGATGAAAAACCTTCTTGATGTTCCATGTGTGTTCTTGAAAGATCTTCTTTCAAGGTATTAGGATTTCACAAAGGAACCCGCTCTGATACCAATTGAAGAACACAATATTATATTGAAAGGGGGGGGTGAACAGTATAAGATAAAACTTTTACTTTTCTTTCCAAAGTAATAACTTCAAATATTATCAATTGCAATAATGAAATAATGCACAAATCACCACACACATAAGAGACATATATTTAACATGGTTCACCCAATATGAGTTACATCCACAGAGAAATATTGCTTATAAATTTCTCAAAAAATTTTGTGGGCACCAATCCATAGGAGACACCAATCTCCTATTACAATGTTTGTGGACACCAATCCATAGGAGACACAAATCCCCTTGCTCAAGTTTTTGGACACCAATCTATAGGAGACACCAATCTCCTCTACTAGTTCATGGAAACCAATCCACATGAGACACCAATCTCCTCTGTTAGTTTGTGGGCACCAACCCATAGGAGAAATCAATCCCATCTATTGATTTGTGGACACCAATACATAGGAGACACCAATCCCCTTTGTTGATTCATGGACATCAATCCATAGGAGATACCAATCCTCTCTGCTGGTTCATGGACACCAATCCACAAGAAACACCAATCCCCTCTAATGCTTCATGGGTATAAATTCATAGGAGACACCAATCCCCTCAACTCACAAGTTTGGTCTAAAATTTTCTCAAGTCTGCTCCAAAACCTACTCACAATCACTGTTTAAATCTACTCTAAAATATGCTTACAACCTCTGTTCAAATATGCTCCAAAAACTACTCAATATTTACTTACAAAACCTGTTCAAATCTGCTTACAAAACATAGAAATACACACACATGATTGAACATAGAAATACACAAAGGAGAAATCCAAATTTGTATTAATATCAAAATATTTCTACAATTTGAGAAGGTTCTTGTATGTCACATGGGTAATCCAAATATCATGGAACTTATATAAAGAGATGTCTCTGCTCAAATGATGTAACAGAGAATCTCAAATCTTCATTCTAAAATTAGTAACAAAGAACCTCTAAAATTTCAAACAAGCCACTAGAAATAATCATAGCTAACTGGATGCTTCCTTAACAAGACCTTCATAATTATGGAGATGAATAAGAGATGGCTAAGGAAAAAATACACAGAAAAAATACAACTGACAAGGACAAGGGCACTCAACTATACCTTTAGCAAAATTTGGCTATGCAAAACTTAATGATGTCTTTTATTGTCGTAGTATTTTATTATAGATTGAAGATGACTAAATATATTATAACTGCCTTTGTATGATTATTCCATCTGGCTACATCTCTATCATTGATCTCCTAGGTAGTTATAGTTGGTTTTCGTTATCTTGGACTATCTTGACATTTGGGAGCTTGTTAGCCTTTGAATCTTGTTCTGTATTACAAATGTATTAAATTTGGACCTTAGATCTTATCCCTCTATTTTTGTATCTTTTTTGTAGTGTGCCACTTGATTCTAGCCATTAGTAGTATTCTAAATCATTAGTTATCTTTGTATCCTCATGATTAACCAATTCTATCTATTGTTTTTTAAATTCTTCTTCATTAGAATCACCAAAAGTGATATTATCATTTGACTTCATAGTATTTTCATTTGTGGTAAACTCATTCCTACTAATATGCCCATCATTCCTAGTTGTAGACTCTTCACTAGCTTTATCCTCTACTATTCAGTTGGCATGTATCCTTTCCAATGACTCTATTTTCTCTATTGTAGGTGTCAATTTACTTTATTTTATTCTATCAAATATGATATTAGGGATTTTATCTAAATCTTGTTCTTCTTCAAAGACTAGAGTTCTTTGTTGATAATTTACGACAAAGAGTTCAAGATCTTATTCATACTCAACTTATCTGACTTTATCTTCTTGACTCCAAAATAAATTAATTCTAATTTTTGAAGAACACAAGCTTATACTAAGAGGGGGGTGAACAATATAAGATAAAATTTTTACTTTTCTTTCCAAAGCAATCATTTCAAATATTATTAGTTGCAATAATTAAACAATGCACAAATCACAACACACAAGAGACACAGATTTAACATGGTTCACCCAATATGGGCTACATCCACAGAGAAATAATGCTTATAAATTTATCAATAAATTTTGTGGGCACCAACCCATAGGAGACACCAATATCCTATTACAATGTCTGTGGACACCAATCTACAGGAGACACCAATCCACAGGAGACACCAATCCCCTATACTAGTTCGTAGACAAATCCACAAGAGACACCAATCTCCTCTATTGTTTCATGGGAACTAAACCATAGGAGACACCAATACCCTATACTGGTTTATGGAAACCAATCCATAGGAGACACCAATCCCCTCTATTGGTTTATGGACACCAATCCATAAGAGACACCAATCTTCTCTGCTGGTTCATGGAAACCATTCCACAGGAGACGCCAATACCCTCTATTAGTTCATGGGCACCAATACATAGGAGATAAAAATTCTCTCAACTCACAAGTTTAGTCCAAAATCTGCTCAAGTTTGATCCAAAACCTACTCACAATCACTATTCAAATCTGCTCCAAAAACTGCTCACAATCACTGTTTAAATTTTCTCCAAAACCTACTCAATATCTACTTATAAAACCTGCTCAAATCTGCTTACAAAACCTGCCCAAATATACTTACAAAACATAATCAAACCTGCTTACAAAACCTGCTTAAATATACTTATAAAACCTGCTCAAATCTACTCACAAATCCTGCTCAAATTTGCTCATAAACACTGCTCATCTACTCACAAATCCAACCATAAAAAATGCATAAATCTACTCACAAATCTGGTCTATAATTTTTTTTCTTCTTCAACTAAAAAAAATACACACATATTCTACCCAGACATCTTTTAAAACATATGGAGAATGATATGCACTAATGTAGTAAGCTTCAAATGACCAATATGTTCTTCACATCAATTAAAATTCTTGCTTCCACATATCTCACATTGATTACATTTTAAAGGTGGCTCAAGTTTAGCATTGGATAAGTTACTTGTGTGTTGAATTGGAGATGCTAGTACCTTGCTCTTCTTCCACTATCATGTGCACCTCTTCTTATTCTTGAAATGGTTGAATTGTTCTTCCTTGTCAATTGAATGCTTGGGTGAATATGTGTACTTGATACCTTGACTTCTTCCAAATATGTGCCCTCCAAATCTACCTTAGTGATGATGATATTCCTCTTGTATGTGCTTTTCAAATATAGAAAATAATTCTCTTTTTCTCTTTTTGATTTGAATATCAAATCAACCACTTTAATATTGCATTTATTTCCCTGACATTATTTTCATATGTTTTCTTGCCAATTTTATTTGTGGGAGGAGTTGTAGGTGGTGTGAACCCATCCTCAATGGATTTCCATGTATCATAGCCATGCGCCATCAAATAATTTTTCATCCTTATGCTCTAGAAAGCATAGTAAGTCCCATCAAACAATGGTACCCTATTTGATGAAAAACCTTCTTGATGTTCCATGTGTGTTCCTGAAAGATATTCTTTCAAGCTATTAGGATTTCACAAAGGAACCCGCTCTAATACAAATTGAAGAACACAAACTTATATTGAGAGGGGGGTGAACAGTATAAGATAAAACTTTTACTTTTCTTTCCAAAGTAATAACTTCAAATATTATCAATTGCAATAATGAAATAATGCACAAATCACCACACACATAAGAGACATATATTTAACATGGTTCACCCAATATGAGTTACATCCACAAAGAAATATTGCTTATAAATTTCTCAAAAAAATTTATGGGCACAAATCCATAGGAGACACCAATCTCCTATTACAATATTCGTGGACACCAATCCACAGGAGACACCAATCCCCTTGCTCAAGTTTTTGGACACCAATCTATAGGAGACACCAATCTCCTCTACTAGTTCATGGAAACCAATCCACATGAGACACTAATCTCCTCTATTAGTTTGTGGGCACCAACCCATAGGAGACATAAATCCCCTCTATTGATTTGTGGACATCAATCCATAGGAGACACCAATCTCCTCTGTTGATTCATGGACATCAATCCATAGGAGATACCAATCCTCTCTGTTGGTTCATGGACACCAATCCACAGGAAACACCAATCCCCTATAATGGTTCATGGGTACCAATCCATAAGAGACACCAATCCCCTCAGTTCACAAGTCTGGTCTAAAATTTTCTCAAGTCTGCTCCAAAAACTACTCACAATCACTGTTTAAATCTACTCTAAAATCTACTTACAATCTCTGTTCAAATTTGCTCCAAAAATTGCTCAATATTTACTTACAAAACCTGTTCAAATCTGCTTACAAAACATACTCAAATATTCTTACAAAACTTGCTTAAATCTGCTTACAAAACCTGCTCAAATATGCTTACAAAACCTGCTTAAATCTGCTCACAAACACTGCTCATCTACTTCCAAATCCATTCATAAATAATGCATAAATCTTCTCATAAATCTGATCTATAATTTTCTTTTTCTTCTTCAACTAACAACAAAACACACATATTCTACCCATACATATTTAAGAACATAAGGAGAATGATATGCACTAATGTAGTAAGCTTCAAATGATCAATATATTCTTCACATCAATTAAATATGTTGCTTCCACATATCTCACATTTATTAGATTTTAAAGGTAGCTCAAGTTTAGCATTAGATAACTTACTTGTGTGTTGACTTGGAGATGCTAGTACCTTGCTCTTCTTCCACTATCATGTGCACCTCTCCTTCTTCTTGAAATGTTTGAATTATTCTTCCTTGTCAATTGAATTCTTGGGTGAATATGTGTACTTGATACCTTGACTTCTTCCAAATATGTGCCCTCCAAATTTACCTTAGTGATGATGATCTTCCTCTTGCATGTGCTTTTCAAATCTGGAAAATAATTCTCTTTTTCCCTTTTGATTTGAATATCAAATCAACCAATTTAACCTTTATCACTTCTTCCAAACACATACACAATAAGGCTTAAAAATATAAAGCTTTATTCTAACAACATCTCCTTATATCTCCCTTTTGAAACTTACAATATAAAGTTTTATTCTAACAACATCTCCCTTTATATCTCCCAAAAATCAAATCACAAAATTTCCCCTTTTATAATTTGCAAAAATCAAATCACAACATTTCCTTTTTATCATTTATAAAAACCAAATCACAACATTTCCTATTTATCATTTGCAAAAATTAAATCACAATACTATACCTTATATCTCCTCTTATATCATTTGCAAAAATTAAATCACAATACTATACCTTATAACTCCCCTTATATTATTTGTAAAAATTAAATCACAATACTATACCTTATAACTCCCCTTTTACAATTTGCAAAAATAAAATCATAGCATAACACCTTATATTTTTATTTTTATATCATTTGCAAAAATCAAATCCCAATACTATGCCTTATATCTTCCTTTATCAAATTTAATAAAACAAAATTTATAAATACCTTTGAAAGCACGAGGATACGAAAACAAAAAGGAATATGCCAGGCACGATGCGTGTAAAACCAAACTTAACGCTAAAAGCCTATATATTGAAAGAACATAGATGAATTGACACAAGATAAAAGCAGTATGAAATATAGCCTTCTTTATTGATATGCTTTCAAAGTCATGTTACAATACGTCTCCTTCCTTTTTAGGGGATAGGAGCATCAAATATGTTTCTCATCACATCCATGGATAGCAATCCTTCTTCCGCGTGCCCACATGTAATATGGGCGGACCAAAATGTCGCTGCTGCATGTGTATATGATTGTTGACTCCTTCCTAATCCACTAATTTTAGAAACCAAGAGGCCACTGCAAAAGGAACAGTCTGGAAATTCCTCGCAGATTTGTATTCGCTCCGGGGTGGGACGAATAGACCTGCAATAACTTGTCAGAAAGCACCCTCTTTAATGTCCTATCCAGAAAGCTCCAAATGACATGCAAACTTGGGGTTAGCTAATTGGGGGTGTTTTGGGAAGACCCAGAAGGTCAGATTTCTCCAATTTGGCATCTATCACCTAGATTTTGTTGGTGCCATCTGCAAGTTAGTAAAGGCGGGAAATGATAAAAACCTGGTCAAAATTGCTTAGAATGAAGTGAAATTTAAACTACAGCCTATTTAACAGACCTAGAATAAGATACAAAAAAAATCAAAGAAATCTATCACATATTTCTAATCGTTCCGGGGTGGGGCGATTAGATCTGTGATAGTTTGGGGGGCGCCCGGGGGCAGGACGCCCGCCGTTTGGGACTTTGTTTCGGCACAAATCCACTTGGGATGGGTCCAAAAATTCTTATGGGGTGTTGTCGACAAATTTTGTGGAATATTGTGGCCAAATATCGGGTTTTGGGTCCAGATTCGTGCTCCCAATAATCATCCAATAACCTCCCTTTCGAATGAGAGATTAAGGATGTGAAAGGCACAAATCGCAAGTAGGTATGTAAATTGGCAACACTTCATTGCTCAAATGCTCCTTCTCTGTATATATTTTGGGTGGGAAAACTCACCAATTTATAGACCTAGGGTCTCTCTGTTTGAATTGCGCATGCGAGAGCGCCACTTGAGTTATTTGTCCTATTTTGAGAGAAAAGATAATTCCCTGATTTAGAGTCTCCTTGCATGAGGTCTCTAAAATAAAGACATGCATGATAGAAGTCTCTCTCCTTGATTTAAAGCTATTCCTCGCAATTGCATGGCCTGAAGCCTCAGTTAACTAGCGGACTTGTCGAGGTTTGACTTTTTGCCAATCAAACTTGCTATTTACCTCACCCTGGGGCGAATGCTACTATTCGTCCCTGGGTGGGATGAATGCTAGTTGTATTCGTCCTGGGGTGGGACGAGTAGAGAGCAAGGTGCCAAAAATGTGCCAAATTGACCTTTGACCTCCAAAAATGCTTTTGGGAGTGGTTAGGACCATTTTTTAACCTCTGGGGGCTGCCCTAGGGGCTGTGTGTGTCAATGCGATCGATGCTTGTTGTCACATAATCGGATTGGTGCTGTTTTGGTGTCTACAGATACCCCTTTTTGGGAAGCATTGTGCAAGGCACAACGCTGAGCAAAAATAGATAACCAAAGCACTAATGATTAGGGTTTCTCAGTAACCTAACCAAATTTTGATGCCCCAAGTATGGAAAGGGCACACATTCTTGAATCCTTGCTTCTGACGAGCTAAGGAACTTCATTCAAGTGTTAACCTTTTTCAGTGAGGTGTTACTTGAGCTTGGACATTGATTAGTCATGAATAGGCAAAGGGCGCAACCTTTTGTCCATGGGAACCTTGAGTTCATGATTCACTAATGCCAAGTGTTTGATCAACTTGTGATTATTACTTGTTTGCTGCCCCAAGCAGGAGCGTTATTGTCTTTGTCAATGATCCTTTGAATGCATGTCATTTCCATGATTGGGTGTATTTTTGTTGATTGATAACTAAGTGTGACTACCCCCTCAAGTGACGAATCGATGAGGGAATGACCGACATGAGAAAAGCGACGAGTTGCTTGACCCAAGATGACTTAGGTAAGGGTGCCTTCAGATGTTTATCTTTGAATGCGTAAGCATTTTTCGAACATTCTGACCTATTTTTGGTGGGTTTTAACCCTTTTTATGACGCATTGTGGAGTTGAAATTGGCAAAAATTCGTCTTCCCGTGGAGTGGTCCAGCTATGGTAGCCTTCTTAGGGAGTAGGATAGTGACAATTTGTAAACCCAACGTCTGTTTTGGATGCCAAGAAGGATAGGTGCAAAAGTGCCTTCGTTCGACAATGTTATTGCTATTTTTGGTTAGGTTGTGACCCTTTTGGTGACGTCGTTTGGGGATGAAATTCTCGAAAATTCGTCTGCCCGTGGAGCAGTCCGGCTATGGTAGCATTCTTAGGGAATAGGATAGTGAGGATTTGTGACCCCGACGTCTATTTTGTATGCCCAAAATGCCAAGTGCAAAAGCACTCTGATTGGACAGTTTTAGGGCTCGTTTTTGTGAATTTTTATTTATGATGATGTATGCATGTGTTAAAATGAATGTGATGTTTCCAATGATATGATGTATGCATATATGGAATGAATAAAATGATTGTTGGTAACTTGTCGATGGCACCATAGACTGTATAGGAGTTACTGGCTTTCTGTACTTATGGGATGGCTTTGTGGAATGACTTTGTATTTGAGAACTTTGTTTTTTGTATTGTTTATGTTATCTGATGGTGATGTATGTAATGAAATGTACCAGTTGTTTGAAAATGTAGTTAAGATTTTCTGAGATTCAGATATTTTAACTAACTAGCCAAAACTGTACATTTATCTCACAAGACTTTTGAACAAGATATAAATCCGACTTGAGTTTAACCAAGTTATTTCACATCCCTATGTGTGCAATTGAGTTCGTTTATGTGGTATTTGTCAGGATACCGCCAGTGCTAGATAGGCTATCAACCAAACCTGGTACTGAGGATCACCTAATTAGCTCCACTAACTCCGTTGTTGTATTCAGTAAGATTAATCCACGGGATAATCTAAGGTACCATAAGCTAGCTCATCCACATGCAAACATTGGTCTTCTCACACGCAAAGCTAATGTGATAGACATATCGTCATGCGTTTAGGATATCGCCATTTCCAGGTAGGGTGTCCACCAAACCCATAATGAGGATCACCTAGATGATTTTTTTGAATGCTGAGAATTCCAGGGATTCAAGTTCAAGCTTTTGTTGTTGGATTTGCTCAACGTCTTAGGATACTTGCTCGTATACATAGTGATGAAAATCACTGTTTATTTTTCTCTTTTGTTTTTCTTTTTGAGCAAGGATTGTGAATAGTGGTGATAACCACTGTTATTTTGATTTTGGATTTTTAACTTTGTAAGGTTGAGCTTGTGAATGACATTGATCCTATTGGACTTGGGGATGACTACCCATCCTGTACAGGGACGTGTAGTACGAATCCTTACGACTTTGAGAACCAAAGGGGATGATGGAGATTATGAAGTAGGGGCATTGATCTTTTAGGCCTTGGGGATGACTACCCATCCTGTTCAGGGACGTGTAGTACGAATCCTTACAACTTTGAGACCAAAGGTGATTGGAGATGGTTCGGTTGATGGCTTGTGGGAATTGTGTTTTTGAATGGCATCGATCCTTTGAGGCCTTGGGGATGACTACCCATCCTTGGCAAGGATGGGTAGTACGAATCCTTACAACTTTAGGGACCAACGGTGATTGGGATTTTTTATAGTGATGAAAACCATTGTTTATTAGGGGGAATTAATGGGGAAGAGCTTGTCCTTTTGTCAATTCTCAGCACTCTTGAACCATTCACACAGGGGGATGAACAAGCTAATCTTTCACCTATGGTACCCTAGACTACTTTGTAGGTTTCTCTTGTGTTCACACAACTTAAGAATTATTTTATGTGTTTTAACTTGTGTAGGGATGTTACGTAACAAGGCATGATCCAAGTAAAACTTTCCCTTGTAAAATCTATTTAACTTTGTACAGTTTTTGGCTAGCAATTTAAAGACAGCTGAATGACGAAAACCCTATACGCATTAGGAGACAACTGATGATGCTAGAAATGGTGATGGTGTTATTCTAGATGTATGCATTTGTAAAATGGAGTTGATGTGAAAAACGATGGAGTTTCCAAGTAATGACAGTCTATGGTGCTGTTGATTTGTATGACCTAGTAAATATGCAATGTATGGATGTGATGCCTAATGCAACCTATATTTTTGTATTTTGAATTTTACGAGTATGCATGGAATGGAAATGCAATTTTTTGTTAGTTTGAGTTATTTTATTGTTTTTGTGTGTTTTTGAATATTTATTTTGACCAAGCGGTTATCGGAATCCTTGGAGCTTTTGGGTTGACCAAAGGGTTTATGGGTACCTTTGGAGCATTTGGGGTTGACCAAGTGATTGCGGGAATCCTCGAAACTTTTAGATTGACCAAAGGGTTTATGGACACCTTTGGGGCATTTTGGGTTGACCAAGCGATTGTGGAAATCCTTGGGGCGTTTGGGTTAATCAAGCGATTGTGGAAATCCTTGGAGTTTTTTTTTTTAGGTTGACCAAGAGATTACGAAAATCCTTGGAGCTTTTTACGTTGACCAAGAGATTACGAAAATCCTTGGAGCTTTTGGTTGACCAAGAGATTACGGAAATCCTTGGAGATTTTTAGGTTGACCAAGAGATTACGGAAATCCTTGGAGCTTTTTTTTAGGTTGACCAAGAGATTACGGAAATCCTTGGAGCTTTTTAGGGTGACCAAGAGATTACGAAAATCCTTGGAGCTTTTTAGGGTGACCAAGAGATTACGAAAAACCTTGGAGCTTTTTAGGGTGACCAAGATATTACGAAAATCCTTGGAGCTTTTTAGGTTGACCAAGAGATTACGAAAATCCTTGGAGCTTTTTAGGTTGACCAAGAGATTACGAAAATCCTTGGAGCTTTTTAGGTTGACCAAGAGATTACGAAAATCCTTGGAGCTTTTTGGTTAATGTAGTCGGCTTGCTCTTCGGGGGATAGAAGTACCCCCAGATTGAGAATTTGTGGATTCATTGGATCCGAGCTGATGTCTACGTCAGTTGTCCCCTCGATCGACATGTGGGATCCATCCTCCAACTGGTGTGGAGTTGGGATCAAGTGGATATCGTTTGCTGAGTTTAGATCATCGTTTGGAATGTCAGGTTCCTCTTTAGCATGGAAGACATCCTCAGTCTATCCTGGAGTGAAATGGAACATCCCACCGCAAGGCCAGTACTCTGATGGGGATGGCGGTGTGTCAGTGCGATCCCAGTTTATAGCATCTAGGTCTAGATACAATGACCGTGTCGGGTCAGCTGGATCATGGATGGGGGTGGTTAGGTCAATGGAGATCATGTTAATGAAATGAGGGTGGTCTCCATTACCGTGGGTGTGACTGCTTGGACATCCTAGATGATCTTCGTGCTCCAGATCTGGCTTTGTGGGTACTGGCACAAATGGATCAGCCCTATGCATGGATAAAAAGACATGGTCCGCCCTAGGCATTGATGGCTCTATAAGATCTCCAGGAAAAATGTGCTCTCTATGTACTTGGAGTGGCGGGTGCAGTAATTGCTATAACTACTCCTGGTTTAGGTGTCACCTATGCCTTAGCCCTATGTGTAACTATTCAAACATGTCATCTATATCCAAGGGATATTGTTGTTGTCGCATATGAATGAGATAAACCATCTTAGTTTCATCTTCGTAATCACTGTCAAAGATCCAAAGTCCTTCGTTGGCTCCAACAGCTATTTGCGACATGCAAGGCTCATCTTGCTTGAGCAGATTAATGTGGTCCCATCGGGGTTGTTTCGCTCTCTACAGGGGGACCTGATTCTCTTGAGGTAGCATATGCTCAATTAGAGCATCCAAAGGGAACATTGTCAGGAAGCTCTCCTGATAAGCATCCATGGGATAGACCTATGAATGATTGCTATCAGACTCGAAAGGATCCCAAGGGGCTACCTCGTACTCCGACTCATCTTTTGAAGACCCTTCTTGGTTTTGTCCATATCCCTCTTGTAGGTGAGTCCTTGAATTTTCTCCCTTTTCGGCCGAAGGGAAAGGGTTGTTAGGGTCAACAAGGTTGGTTGTTAGCAATGGGAGATAATCTCCCAATGTATATGTTGTGTTAGGATTGGCGTATGGATATAATGCCAACCCATCCTTATTGCCTATCCCTAGGCCTTGCATGTTCTCCACCAAGATGTCTAGGGGCAAGGGGTGGTTGAACCCTACTCCTGACTTGTCATACGACATTTGGTATCTCGGTTGGCAAAGAATACGTACTCCTTGCTCATACCTGGCCAACCCATATCCATGCCAATTGCATTGGCCAAGATATCTCAATGCGAAGTCAGTGTTGGACAAATAGTTAACATCCTCTGCAAAGGGCTCTTCATCTTCATATTCTTGCATACAAGTGTCAACGCCATTATCCAAGCCCCCATAGACAAATTTTGTCTGATTGGGTGGGTAGCCTAGAGGAACCACAGAGCCTATGGGGTGTCGAGGCCTCCCCATATCTTGCATGGACTCGAGTGTGGGTGTGGCTACAATGGTTTACACTATATACTCCCCCATGCACGTGTTGGCCATCTCAACAGTGATTGTTGGCAGTTGAGGGGGAGCGAATGGGAGCCCTTTCGGA
Organism: Wollemia nobilis; assembly: GCA_028583015.1. NCBI lineage: Eukaryota > Viridiplantae > Streptophyta > Pinopsida > Araucariales > Araucariaceae > Wollemia > Wollemia nobilis. The sequence continues at coordinate 31,745 of JAQPPZ010013433.1, forward strand.
GTCCACTCCATGTGGGGCGAACTAGGCGTCTCGACTTCCATTCTGCTAGGCATCTCTTCTGTCGAGATGGTTGAGACTAGAGGTGGTTCATATTCTAGGGGTTTCTTTCCCTTGTCCTTGGATGTGGCCACCGTAGGTGGCATCGTTGTTGAAGGACTAGCTGAGGAAGAAGGACCCGACTGGGGACTTGACAGATTAGTCAACGGAGATGCCTGCGGGATCGAACCCTGTTGAGATGGATTCAACTGAAAATCCAAATGTGTTGATGGGAGGGTCGATTGCGGCATGAATTGCATCGTATTGCAGTACTTGAAGGGCTCTAAGTCTTTCGGGACTACATGTACCTGTCCTTCAAATGTATACTTTAGGCACTGGCGAGCTATTGAAGGGACACACTTCATATCCCTAATCCAAGGTCGACCCAGAAAGATATTATAAGCCATATCACCTTCCAAGATGTGGCACAATGTATGAATAGTATTTTGTCCCACTTGGATAGGTAGGACAATTGTGCCAACTGTCGAGTAGATTCCATCATTGAATGCTCACAATGTGTAAGTGGAGGCCAGGATGTGAGATGCTGGCAACTTCAAATGTTTCAATGCTATTGTAGTGATGATATTACTAGACGAGCCAGTGTCCACCAACACCCTCTTATACGAAATCCCGTTGACCCACGCAATAACGTGCAGGGGTGGATCCGCCACATCACTAGTCACTGTTTTCAATTCATCTTCTCTAAAGGTGATGACTGGCTCTGTACATTGTTTTACGTGTCCCACGAAGTTGTTGTAGACACCAAAATAGCACCAATATGATTATGTGACTGCAAACACTGATCGCATTGACACACACAGCCCTAAGGACAGCCCCCAGAGGTTAAACAATGGTCCTAACCACTCTCACAATAGTTTTGGAAGGTCAAAAATCAATTTGGCACCTTCAGGCATGTTGCTCAATACTCATTTCACCTAGGGACGATTTCAAACTGGAATTCACCCCACCCAGGGACGAATAGCAGTATTCGCTCCAGGGTGGGGCGAATAGCAGGTTTGACGAGAAAAAAATCAAATCTTGACAAATGGCAGCTCAAATATGCTACTTAATGCTTCCTTCATTGCATGGGAGTGTGGGTGAGCATTTTCGAGCGTTAGAGACAGTTGCAAGGGCAGTCATGAAGTCCCTAATCAGGGAAGAATCTCCTTTCCCCTGGGAATGCATGATTGCCAAGTGGCGCCTCTGCATGCCCAATTCAAGAGACCTCTAGGTCTATAAATTGGTGAGTTTCCTCACCCCAAATATACAGAGAAGGAGCATTTTTGAGCAACAAAGTGCTACCGTTTTACTTCCCCATACACCCTTGTTTGATTTGTGCCTTTCACATCCGTGATCTCTTTTAGAGAGGAGGTCATTGGGTGACCATTGGAAGGTCAAATATTGAGCCCAAAACCTGAAATTTTGCCACAACATACCACCCAATTTGCCGACAACACTTTACAAGAGATTTTGGACCCATCCCGAGTGGATTGGTGCCGAAATCAAGCCCCAAACGATGGGCGGCCTGCCCCAGGCGCCCCCGCACTACTGCAGATCTAATCATCCCCTTTAGGAGTGATTAGGAATCTGTGGCAGATTTTATTTCTCTCATTTTCTTTTGCATTTCATCTTATACTGCTTAAATAGTTTGCAATTTTGATTTCATAACGTTTTGAGCAAATTTTATCATGTTTCATCAATTTTTCGTCTTTACTAACTTGTAGAGGGCATCATAAAAATCTGGATGTTAGAGGCCAAATTGGAGAAATCTGACCATATGGGTCATCCCAAAATACCTCCAATTAGCTAACCCCCACTTTTTTAGGATATTTGGAGTTGTCTAGATGTGACATTTTGAGCGGTGCTATCTGGCGTTTTGTTGCAGGTCTATTCATCCCACCCTAGAGTGAATTCAAATATATGAGGAATTTCATGACTATTCCATTTGCAGTGTTTCCTTTGTGAGGTCTTGATGCCCCTATCAAATTTTTAGATCATTTGGATACATGTTAGTTATCATTTTATTTATTCTTTGCATGCACTAATCGTAGGCTTGGGGATTGCATGTTTCATCTCATCCGTTGGTGCTGCTGACTTTCTCTTATTTCTTTGAACGTAGGATCTGGATGTTAGAGGAGCAGTGAAGAGCCAAGACTCATCAACACAAGTGGTGGTGATGTTTGGTCCGCCCACTTTACATGTGGGCACGCGGAAGAAGGAATGGTATCCATGGATGTAACAAAGAAACAAATTTAACGCTCCTCGCCCCTAAAAAGGGAGGAGGCGAATTGTAACCGAATTCTAAAATGTATCAATAAAATAAAGGGCTATTTTCTACATTGGATTTTCATTTGGGTTTCAATTCGTTCATGCTTTCCCTATTGCATGCATTTTCAATTCGTAGGACTTAGCGTTAAGTTTAGTTTCATTTTGCATCGTACCTAGAGCTTTTCCTTTTTTATTTTCATATCCTCGTGCTTTCAGTGGTGATCACGGTGGGACCTTGTCCTTTGTTCCTTTTTTTTAGATCAGAAATCTGATCAAAACTTGCTTTTTGCTTGTAGGTATCATTTTTTTCGAACGCGAGACTGCTGTTCGTTCTAGTCTGTGGCAAATACAGAGTTGTAATTCATCTCACCCAGGGAAAAATGGGGATGCGCCCCACCCTATGATGAATTCAGTTCTGTTATTCATCTCATCCTGAGATGAATAGCTCTCTACGTAGTTTCAGGGCAGAAACTCAGAGCCAACAGATTTGGGCAAAGAAGAGGTAGAGATTTTGAACTTTTCCTGTAATTTTCTGTTTTTAGTTTTTTGTTTTTGGGTTACTTGCTTGCTTAGGGAAAGTTTTCTTTTACTTCTTGCTTGTTTCCTTTTTGCAAAATAAAAGGAACACCACACATCACATGGCAAATTAAACACCAAGAAGCTAGTCGTAAAACCCCAGCCCTTGATCAAGACCAACGATGGATTTCATCACCACCTTGGCTTCAATGTTTGCATCCATTACCCCGATCGCTACTGTTGCTAGACGTAAATCCTGACGAAAGCTGACCAAGTGTAGCTGGGGTGATTCCCAGTGCATGAGGATAATTCTTCTATGGTAGGTGTCATAAATAGGGTGATTCCCCTTCCGTATCGCCTATGTTCCACATACCATCTGCTCTCACGTACCTATAGTTTCCCTCACATAAGGGCGGTTATATAGAGAGGTTGGTATATCGTCCTGGCAATGGTATATCGAAGGGGCGACCATTTTTGGGAGTCATAAGAGCCATCATATTGCATTTAAATGTTCTTTACAAAAACCTTCAAAAACAAAAACCAAAACACACTAAACCAGGTCTAGGATACACTTTTAATCTTTAAACGAGATAATCATTGCTTTGTGTGTGTGTGCTCTTTTTTGTTTAGTGTAGAACAAAAATCATAAGAAGAGATAAAAACCTACATCGCTTGTAGAAAAACACCACCATGGTGTACACCTGTATCCAAGCCCAATCAAGGGTGGAAGCTGCAGAGAGTGTACAAGGGGGCACAAGTCACCTCCGCTATAGCCCCAAGGACTTGGTCATACCGCCTTGGCGGCCTGACCCACAAGAGAGTCCGCATCGTTCCATTTTAGAATGGGACTATAGAGGCACCCCTTTGAGGGACACGCCCGTTCATCATAGCCCCTTTCAGGAGGAGTCCTTACACGTGGCACTCAACATAGACAAGAAGGCTTCCTTAGAAGCTCGATATGAGCGGCCACCATGCGATGAAGTGCTAGAGCAGTGTAGGGTCCATAAGGAGAGGCCACATGATTATGGCATCCCTCCTTTACCCCTTCTCACTGTTAGAACCAATAGACAAAACCCAGAGTGCAAGGCTCTCCAAATAGGGCGAGCCAACTCTGCCTGCCCCTTTCACACATACGAAAGGGGGCACGAGGAAGACCATTACCTTGCTCAAGAGCAATATACAACATGGGAGCCATGCGTTTCCACACCCGCTATATACCATGATCACCTACTAAGGCCAGAGCCACGGGTAAATGTCGCCAACCTCGATAGAGGGAAGTGACCTATTGAGATCTCGAATCATCGTGACCGAGGTGAGTGCATAGGAGAGGCATCCAGGCCTCCTAGGCTCAAGATGGTAGAACAAATCGACCTGGCAGTCGCCAGACATGCCACCCACCAAGCGCAGATCACGCGGCTTGAGCAAGACCAACAACAGCTAGAGCATCTATATCACCTTAGCAAAGAGCACATTCGGTGCCAAATAGATGAGCTGCTCCATAACCCAGTGCCTGAGAGGGTTCCAACCCCTTGCACCCAAAGAGTAGAACCGTATGAGAGGTGCAACCCCTTGGTGTGAGATAGGTCTTTGTGACCTTACCAAGTGCTACCTTCGAGACCTCCTAGACCTGAGTGGGAGGCCACTCCCCAGAACAATGATAGGTACCCTCCGCGAGGACCCACCCAGGGTCATAGGTCTCGTTCAAAGACTCGTAAGGAAGCCTACGAGGAGTATGAGCAAGAAGAAGAGCGGGCCGAAATGCCCTACCAAGGCAAAGGGGTTGCTATTCGGCCACCCCTCTATAGGCCTCAAGTCTCCCACAACCCACAACGGGAGCAAACTAAAGAGGAAGAGATTAAATCCTCAGATGCATATAAAGCACTGCTAGAGTGTCTGGAGTTTGTGGAAACCAAAACTTTTGGGCCCCAAAATCCCACTTTACGCCAGCTCCATAGTCATCCCGTGCATCCGTTAGTGCCAGCACCCCCTTACCCTGAACACTTTAAGTTGCCTCAGTTGGCAACCTTTAGAGGTGAGGAGGATGCTCAGGAGCATGTGACGAGACTTCTGAGCCAATGCTTTGACATTCAGGACAATGATGCTTTGTTATTAAGAACATTTATAACCACATTCGCAGGCCCTACCTCGGATTGGTTTACTCAATTACCAAAGCACAACATTAACAACTTAGATCAGTTAGTGGATGCGTTCCTCGAATGCTTCGCCTTCAAAACCAAGAAGAAGGCATCACTAAGTGACTTAGCCAGCCTCAGGAAATATGAGGAAGAAACCATGGTGGCCTATGGGAATCGATGGAGGACTTTGCTTTCAAAGCTGCCCTACCTTCCTCCTATGTCCGACCTTACTCAAATGTTCTCAAAGAGTTGTTTGAGATCGATATCTGTGCTATTGCAAATGTAGCAATATGCCACCTTAGAAGAAGCTCTGGTGCAAGCCGGGATCATTGAAGAGATCAAGATACAGGACGGCGAGATAGCCAAACCTAAGAAAAAAGAGTGGACTAAGAACACTAAAACAAGGACCACGCAACAGAAACCCGCTGCGGTCAATCAAGTTGCAATCAATGTCCCTAAGCCTGCACAAGCAACACAGCCTTAAAAGGCTAACTATCAGGTGGTGCCTCCTAACAACTATGACAAAGAAAATTAGAGGCAAGAACAGAGTCATCAGTGTCACCCTAGGCGACAATACACACCCTTCAAAGAGTCCAGGGACTCCCTGTTTGACCGCTTGTTAGTGGCAAATTTGATCAACCTGCCAGAGATTCAAACCATAGACCCCAATGCTCCCAAGCCTAAGGGGTATAGGGAGGACTTGTACTGTAGGTTCCACAGGCGGCAGGGACATGACCTAAATGCCTGCTGGAAGTTTAAGGGCTTGGTGCAAGACCTAATTGATAACAAGACACTAGCAGTGGATAATCTTGTGGCACCAAGCAATCAAAAAATGGAGGTCTTTAAAGACCCCTTGCCTACTCATGCTTCGCAGGCAAAGACCCTACAAGTTAATGAGGTCACACAGAACTGCCCCATGCAGGGGTATGTAGGGATGATCAGTATAGTGACTCAAAATAGGAGGTACCCGAGTACAAATGCTCCTACGACAGCTGCAAGAGAGGTGCCAACAACGTCACAACCGCAATAGCACCTTGCACAACCTCCTCTGCCTAGACCAATGGCCACACTTCGGACCAAACTCACATAGAGTTTGAGGACCACCTCGGCTAGGCTATCCATATACGAGCTCATACAACAATCAACACCCCATCGAGAGGCTCTAATGGAGATATTGAAAGCCATCGAGTTGCAGCCCCATGAAACAAATTATTTCAACAACTTCGTGGGACATGTCAAACGATGCATTGAGCCAGTCATCACATTTCGATAAGACGAAGTGAAATTAGTGGCTGATGACATGGCAGATCCACCCCTGCACATTATCGCGCGGGTCAACGGGATTAAGTATAAGAGGGTGTTGGTAGACACTGGCTCGTCCAGTAATATCATCACAACAGCGGCACTAAAACATCTAAAGTTATCAGCATCTCATGTCACAGCTTCCACCTACACTCTGCGAGCATTCAATGATGCAATATGCTCGACAGTTGGCACAATTGTCCTACCCATCCAGGTGGGACAAAAGACTATACCTACATTGTGCCACATCTTGGAAGGTGAGATGGCCTACAACATCTTGCTGGGTTGACCATGGATCAAGGACATGAAGTGTGTCCCTTCGATAGCTCACTAGTGCTTAAAGTATACATTTGAAGGGGAGGTGCATGTAGTCCCATCAGACTTAGAACCCTTCAAGTATTGTATAGCTAATGTTGCAATCGACCCTTCCATCAACACATTTGGATTTCCAATTGAATCCATATAAAAAGGGTCCGATTATGTAGGCATCCCCATTAGCAAGTTCTTCAAAACCCCAGTCGGGTCCATATTCATCGTCTGGTCCACCAACGATGCCACCTATGGGGGCCAAACAGAAGGACAAAGGGAAGAAACCTCTGGAAGAGGTGCAACCTCAAGAGACACCGCCATCAATATCAACTATCTCTACTGAGGAGATGCCTAGCCTAATGGAAGTTGAGACTCCTAGTTCACCCGACATGGAGTGGACTCAGGGAGAACTTCCATTCCCTCCTCCTCAACCGCCAACAATCACCGTTGAAATGGCCAATACGGGCCTGGGGGAGTATCTATCGCGGAATATTGTAGCAAAATCCACACTAGAGTCCATGCAGGACATGAGGAGACCTCGCCTCCCCATCGGCACTATTGTTCCCCTAGGCCACCCGCCGAACCAGACAAAATTTATGTATGGGGGCCTTGATCATGGCGTTGCACCATGCATGCAAGAGGATGAAGATGAAGAGCCTTTTGTTGAAAATGTCAACTATTTGTCTAACCCAGACTTTGCTTTAAGATACCTTGGCCAATGCAATTGGCATGGATATGGGTTAGGCAGATATGAGCAAGGGGTACGTGTTCTTTGCCAACCAAGATACCAAATTCCATATGACAAGTTAGGAGTAGGTTTCAACCACCCCCTGCCCTTGGACATCTTGGTGGAGAACATGCAAGGCCTAGGGATAGGCAACAAGGGGGGATTGGCATCAGATCCATATGCCAACCCTAACACGACATATACATTGAGGGATTATCTCCCATTAACGATAATCAACCTTGTTGACCCTCGCAATCCCTTCCCTTCGCTCGAGAGGGGAGAAATCTCGAGAGCTCATTTTCAAGGAGGGTCTTGACAATGTCAGGAAGGATCTTTAGAGGACGAGTCAGAATATGAGGTAGCACCATGGGATCCTTTAGAATCATATAGTAATCACTTTCAAGTGGTTCCCATGGATGATTATCAAGAAATCCTCTTGACCATGTTCCCTTTGGATGCTCCAATCGAGCAAGTGCCACGTCAAGAAAATCAGGCCCCACCGTAGAGAGCGAAACAACCACAATGGGGCCAGATCAATTTGCTCGAGCAAGACAAGCCCCTAATGCCGCAAGCAGTTGTTAGAGCCAACGAAGGCCTTTGGATCTTCGATAGTGATTATGAAGATGAAACTGAGATGGCGTATCTTAATCACATGCGACAAATGCAATGACCATACCCCTTGGAGATTAACGACATATTCGAACAATTAAACATAGTGCCAGGGCATGAGTGGTACGTAGACCTAGCGCGATGGGACCAAATGTTGAATCTGCCACTTAAGATATGTGGAGAGCATCTTCCACCTAGAGACCCTAGAATGATATCAGTGCCGACGGTAGACCCTATACTCCTATCCGCACATAGGGCCGATCCATTCGTACCCATACCTCTAGAGCCAGACCCGGAGCATAGAGAACATCCAAAAAGTTTGAGTCATCACACCCGCAGTAATGGATACCAAAATCATTTCATCAACATGATATCCATTGACTTAATCGCCCCCATCCACAACCCGGCCGATCTAGCACAATCATTGTATCTAGACATAGATGCCATAGACTGGGATCACGTCAATTCACCACCATCCCCATCTGAGTACTGGCCTTTCGATGAAATGCTTCATTTTACCCCTGGGCCAACTCAGTATATCTTCCATGCTGAAGAGGAACCTGACGTTCCTAACAACAATTTAAACTTAGCAAATGATATCCATTTGATCCCAACTCCACACCAGTTGGAGGATGGATCCCACATGTCAGTCGAGGAGACGACTGACATAGACATCGGCTCGGACCCAGTGAATCCACAGATCATCAAGCTAGGGGTAAGTCTATCCCTCGAAGAGCAAGCCGACTACATTGCCCTTCTCAAAGAGAAGAAGGAGGTTTTTGCATGGTCATACAAAGACATGTCGGGACTAGATCTGCAGCTAGTCATGCATAACCTAACACTTGATTCGACAGTCAAGCCAGTTAAGAAAAAACTACGTAAGATGCACCCAACAATGGCCTTAATGGTCAAAGATGAATTGCAAAAGCTATTGGATGCACAGTTTGTCATCTGTGTGGATTATCCGCCATGGCTGTCCAACATGGTACCCGTAAAAAATCCTAACAGGAGGATTCGCATATGCACTAATTTTTGAGATCTAAACAAAGCGAGTCCTAAGGATGATTTTCCCTTGCCGAGCATCGACGCATTGGTAGATGCTACAACGGGCCATGAAATGCTTTCCCTCATGGATGGTTTCTTGGGATACAATCAGATTTGTATCAATCCCGAGGACCAACTAAAAATGGTGTTCACAATGCCTTGGGGGACATTTTGTTACAAGGTCATGCCCATTGGCCTTAAAAATGTTGGTGCCACTTACCAACATGCCATGACATACATCTTCCATTATTACATGCACAAGACTTTGGAAGATTACATGGATGATTTGTTGGCCAAATCTCTTTGGCGCCCAGATCATCTCGATGACTTAAGCAAGATCCTCGATCGCCTCATGGAACATAAAGTCGACTGAATCCCAAGAAGTGCGTATTTGGCATCACATCTAGAAAACTCTTGGATTTCATAGTCTCAAAATGAGGCATTGAGGTGGATCCAAACAAATTCAATGCAATCCTTGAAATGCTTCCCCCAACTACCATCAAGCAGCTCAAAAGCCTGCAGGGAAAGGTCGCGTCGATCAAGCGCTTCATAGTGCAGCTATCTGACAAGTGTCGACCCATGAACAAACTATTGCACAAGGGGGTAGCATTTCACTGGGATGACGAGTGCCAGTCAGCCTTCGATGACATTAAACAATACTTAGCTTCATCACCAGTATTGGCACCACCCAGACCAAGAGTGTTGTTCTACTTATACATCTCAGCTACTGAGATGGCACTAGGCGCCATGTTAGCCTAGAAGAATGAACTTCATAAAGAACAAGCTACCTACTACCTTAGCCGCACCCTAGTTAGTTATGAACTTAACTATGCATACGTTGAGAAACTCTGCTTGGCAGTGGTGTTTGCTACCAAAAAGTTGCACCATTACATGCTAAGCAACAAGACGTATGTTGTGTCTAAGGAGAATCCATTGCGGTACATGATGAGTCATACTTATCATAGTAGTCACACGGAAAAATGGATCATGTTGTTGATGGAATTTGACATAGATTTTATTGGGCAGAAATCCATAAAAGGTCAGGTTATAGCTGATCAACTAGCAGAGGCTCCTCTCAAAGACGATCAACCTCTGATCATAGAACTACCCGATGATGGGGTCTTCCATGTCTCATAATCACCAGATTTTGATGAGCCTGAGTCACAAGCCGACATAACCCTATTTTTTGATGGTTCTAAATGTGAGCAAGGTGGTGGCACGGGAATAGTATTCTTCACACCACAAGGTGCTCCAATTCCTCTGTCATTTAAGTTAAATTTCCCATGCACCAACAACAATGCAGAGTATGAAGCCTTGCTCATGGTCTTCAGACAACAATCACCATGAACATTAAATGATTGAATATCTTTGGTGATTCGCTGTTAATCGTCAACCAAGTCAAAGGGGTATTCCAATGTAAATTCCCAGTTCTGCAGGCCTACAAAGCCCTTGTGGACAAATTCTTGGCAAAGCTTGAATGGTATGACATCGAGGCACTCCCTCGGTCATTGAATCATTTTGCAGACACTATGGCCTCTTTGGGGTCACTAATCCCGTAAGACATTTCTGGTGATATGACCACCATTCAAGTCAAAACACTATCACAACCCGCGATGGAGAGTGCAAGCTCTGACTTAATGCCAGGAATCCACATGATCCAGATTGAACCACCTCAGGATAGGTTCTCTTGAATCCATGATCGTCTGAATCATGCCAACTGGGGGTCCTTATTCTCCCCTACTCCCCTTAATAGCAACACAACGCTATTCTTACAAGTTCTTTCTCGCTCAGCTTTTGCTAGGGATGAACTTCAAGAAGGATTGGCCATTCAGACTATCGAGGTTTTCGATCAGCAGGATTGGTATTCACCCATAAGGGACTACCTCAAGTTAGGTAACCTCCCACTTGGATTGACGCATGCCGCAAAATGAGCATTCAAACAGAAAGCGGCAAAACATGTTTTGTTAGGAGACATTTTGTACCGTCATAGCTATGAAGGGATCCTCCTCCGTTGCTTGGACCAACAAGAGTCCACTTGGGCAATCGCCCAAGCGCACGATGGTACGTGCGATGGCCACTTCAACGGTATGACCATCGCAAAGCGTATTCTTCACATGGGCTATTATTGGCCATCTTTAGAGCAAGATTGTTGCGCATATGTGAGGAAGTGTGTGAAGTGTCAACATCATGCCAATTTGACACATGTACCTTCCCAGGCCTTGCAGCCGATCCAATCGACTTGGCCATTTTCGTAGTGGGGCTTAGATCTAATCGGTAAGATCTCCCCTGCATTTTCAGGCCATCACACGTTTATCATAACGGCCATAGAGTATTTCACTAAGTGGGTGGAAGCGGTTCCGCTAACCTCTACGACAGGACCTCGCATTGTGGAGTTCATTTTACATAACATCATATGTCATTTTGGTATTCCATCCAAGATAATCTCGGATAATGGGACGTCATTTAAGAACAAAGACGTGCGTGCTTTGACCACAAAGTACAAAATTTAGCACAATTTTTTGACACCCTATTATCCACAGGCAATTGGGCAAGCAGAGGCGTCAAACAAAATGCTAGTTGCCATCCTCAAAAAGACAGTCGCAGACAGTCATAAGTATTGGCACGTTCAGATCCTGCTTGCCCTATGGGCTTATCACACTAGCATTCGGATGCCCACTAGGGCAACTCTGTTTTCGCTCGTGTATGGCTCCGAGGCAGTCATGCCTCTCGAGTTGGAAATTCCTTCCCTACACATATCAATGCATGAGTTCATCGATGATGACACTGTACGACAGGCCCGGTTAGACCAACTTATGTTGCTTGACGAACGTCGCGTTAATGCTCTTGAGCATTTACGTATCTATCAAGAGCGACTTAATAAATCATACAACATGAAAGTTCACCTGAGGGACTTTCAGGTTGGTGACTTGGTTTTGAAAAAGAACCAATAGAACTCTAGCTTGTCATCCCATCTAAGGGACAAGTTCATAGAAAAATGGTTAGGTCCCTATGTAATTGATAGTAAAATAGGACCTGGAACATACCGGCTAGCCTCTCTTGATGGAATCAAGGAACTAGAACCCTTGAACATCAGTCATTTGTGGCCATTCCATATCTAGAGGAGCCGCAGCCCAACCAAAAAGCCCCAAGGATTCCTATAATCGCTTGGTCAACCCAAAAAGCCCCAAGGATTCCCATAATCGCCTGGTCAAACCCAAAAGGGCCCCAAAGGTGCCCATTACCCCTTTTGTCAACCCACAAAGCTCCAAGGGTTTTGACAATCGCTTGGTCAAAAATAAGAAAATTCAAACAAAAAAAATCAATATAAAAAATAACACAAATTTGCATCTCATTTCCATGCATGCTCACAATCATCACAACAATAACGAGCTCTTTCTGCATCTCATCTTCATATTCACAAAAATCAATCCATCAAAAACACAAAAATATATAGCGGCATTAAGCATCACATCCATACATTACACATTTGTGGTCATAAAGGTCAACGCACCATAGACTGCCATTACTTGGCAAAACCATCACTTTTTCACATTTTTTTCCATTTTTATCAATAATTCATCGCAAATAATCGCCACTCACGTTATTTTCCCACATCATAGTCGGTTGTCTTCTAATGTATCAAGAGTTTTCGTCCTTTAGTCGTCATTAGCTTTCTAGCCACATACTGTACCAAGTCAGACAAATTTTACAAAGGTAGAGTTCTACTTGGATCACACCTTGGTACGTAGCATCCCAACACAAATTGAAACACATAAGAATTCCCAAGTTGTGTGAACGAAAGATGAAACCTGCAAAGCAATCCAGGTCACCATGAGCGAAACGGTTATCTTGCTAATCCCCCTGTGCGAATGACCCCAAGAATGTTGAGAGTTGGCAAAAGGACAAGCATCTTCCCTACCCAATTCCCCAAGAATCCCCAAGTTCTCAAAAGGTTGCAAAACATCACAAATTTGCAAAAGTCAAAACTCCAAAAAATTTGACATCACAACCAAAGTGCGTACATCAAGAAAAGCACATAAAATAGTGATTCTCATCACTCCATGTTCAAATCCCTTGCTCAATATATATATATATTAAACAGTGATTGTTATCACTACAAAAGAGCAAGTATCCCAATACAATTGAAGAAAATAAGGGAGTCGAACTTGAATCCCTGGAACTCTCAGCATTCCGATAGGTCATGAGGCAAACCTCAGTACTGGTTTTGGTGGATAGCCTATCGGTCACTGGTGGTAAACCACCCGCATGATGATATATATGTCACATTAACTTGTGTGCAGATCAATGTTTGCATGTGGATGAGCTAGCTTATGGTATCCTACGATAGCATCGCAGATTAATCTGACTAAATACAACAAAGAAGTTAGTGGAGCTAATCAGGTGATCCTCAGTACAGGTTTGGTTGAAAGCCTATCTGGCACTAGTGGTATCCTGACAAACACCACATAAATGAACTCAATTGCACACATAGGGATGTGAAATAACTTGGTCAAAAACAAGTTCGATTCATACCTTGTTAAAAAGTCTCGTAAGATAAAAGTATAGTCTTGGCTAGATAGTTAAAACATCTGAGTCTCGAAAAACCCTACCTACATTCTAAACCAACTTACTATCTTTCATTCTCACCTTGCCATTAGAAAATACAAAAATAGCCTGTATACATGAAGAAAGTCAGGTCACACAGCAATCACCCAGCCCACAAAGCCATAAATTCTAAACAGTCTATGGTGCGACCGCAAAAAAAAAATCATAAATTCAATTCATCCATTCCATTTGCATATCATATAAATTAAAAATATTTGCATTTCATCTAAACATATGCATCCATCAATATAAATTAACATGCATACATCCATACTCATCAATCATCATGCATAACATCAAATCATGACATGTGCATAAATAAAATAAAGTCATCTATATATATCATCAAAAATGCCCGTAGGCTACAATGAACCGGTCCTGTGACCCCACAAAAAAATCCAAAAGCTCAAAAATCCCCAAAGCCTAAGGCATCGGTCACCATGATCACGCAGGATCGGTGCGACGGGAACTACCCCCTGTGGTGTGGGTCCTATAGGACCCCTCAGGGTGGCTGCTGCTAGCCCCCGCATCATGCCTACTACCCCCTCCCTCATCCAATCGCCTGTGACGAGACGATGCTGACTATTCAGTATCACTACCCCTCGTCCGATGCAAAGAGCCACCTCCAAAGGGCTCAGGTACCCGCCCCCCGAGGTGGATGATCTCTCCCTCCAAATCCATCTGGTGTCGACACCACTCTACCTCCTGCCGATGGTACATCGCTACTACATCATCGCATTGCACCAGCTACGTTCGTAGGAGATCCCTCTCCTGTGCAGCATTGGTATCCCCCTCCTTTCGGTGGTGCACAGCCCATGCGCTCTCCCACTCTGCTAGTTGAGCCCATAAGAGATCCCTCTCTTGCAGAGCCTCCCCCAGCTCCTCATCTCGCCTCCATAGTAGCCCCACCAACCGTGCATTCTCAACGCACACCCCTACCTCCGTGTCCTCCGCCACTACCTAGTGCATAGGTGAATCCTGGACTACAGCCTACTCTGGCTCCCACTACTCTGGGGTGCCCTGCATCTCTGGATGATCTGGAACACCATAATCCACACCCACATCATCTACCTCCACCATGTCCGCATCCTCTAGCGGAGCTCCCCAATCATCTCCTGGTGCCTCGAAACCCTCCCCACCTACTGCTGCTGCCCTCGTGCCTCCCAATGGCCCCTCTCCCTGCCATTGTCGTAGTATCCACCACTGGTCATACTCTGCGATAGTCCCGATGTCATCCACATCCGAGATGTCAATCACCATATCTGAATCCTCACCCAGTGGTGCGATGACTGGCCGGTCTAGAGTCCTCTTGTCCCCCCGACATCGATAGACCACGGGCTCACCAGGTAACCCCTGGCACACCCCAAACTGTCGTGTCACCCGAATGTAAGCAAAGAACTCCTGCTCGGTCCCATGCCACCCAATCAGCCACCACTCCCTACGTACCTATCGGAGCCACTCTCCAACCTCAAGCCAGGTTGGATAGTCTCGATAAGGGTGCCAGAACACCTCCCCTGGAGCAAGCCGAGCGAAAGCATCGACATAGTGCCCTACCACACTTGCCCACCACCGACTCTGTCCCTGCTCCTCAGACCGTCGCCATAGAGCCACGTAACCTATATCCTTATCCACCATCTCCGCCCGAGTCATCCATGGTAACCCCATTGGCCTCTCCACCGCTATGTGCTGCCAAGCCCAGCTCTACAACAGATAGTTGCAGCTAATCCCCTTTTGCCTCCGACAGCGGACCTCATACAACTCACCATAAAGCTGTGCCAGCAGCGTCTGTCCCCACCTCATGATCAAAGGCTCATGTGTCAAACACTCCACCAACCAATAGACCACATCCAGCAGGTTCCACGGGAACCTCGCGCCTGATGAGTCAGGTAGCAGCATGTTGGAAATAAGGCCCATGAGTACTGCGTGCCTCACTCCCAACACCCTCCTCTCCAACGATCATCAAACTAGAATCTCGCCAATCTGGCAGTCACCCTCTACCCTCTCCACTGGGATGTCCACACCCACCTCCTCCCCATGCCCGAAGCAGCGTGTCAGCACTGCTGTCCGCTGATCGCGTGACATCGTCCTGATAGGTAATCCATCTATCGGAATCCGTAGAATCCGATAGACATCTTCCAAGGTCACTGTCATCTCCCCTGTTGGGAGATGGAAGGTGTTGGTCCGGGGATCCCACAAGTTGATCAAGGCCATCAAATAAGCCCGATCCCCGACCATAGGCTCTAGCCGAGTCACCTTCTTGAGCCCAAGGGCATCAAGCCACTCCCAGTCAGCCACAGCTAGCGCCTCCCGCACTTCAGCAAAAATAGTAGGCACACGATACCGACTCTTTACAACCTACGAAAGAAAACAAAACAAAAACATTAAAAACCATGATAAACTGTACAACAAAAACATGAATATACAACAATGCATAACACCATGTACAGCTAAAAACAGGCAAATAACGAGAGATAAAATTCACAAAAATACAACAAAATGCGTAATACTAATTTGTCAATTCTAGGGTTTGTAACCCTAAGTCTTAATTGATAAATTACAAACAAATTAAAAATTCAAAACAAAACTAATTTGTCAGCCCTAGGGTTTTTAACTCTACACTGATAAATTAACAGACAAACAAAAAAATAAAAAAAACAATCATTTGTCAGTCCTAGGGTTTTTAACTCTAACTGATGAATTAAAAACAAAAATACAAAAAAATGCATAAACAATTTGTCAGTTCTAGGGTTTGTAACTCTACAACTGATAAATTAACAAACAAACAAAAACATCAACATAAAAAAATATATAAAAAAAAAAATCATTTTTCAGTTCCTAGGGTTTTTAACTCTAAAATGATAAATTAAACAAACAAAAAAATCAAAATACTAATTTTTCAGTTCTAGGGTTTGTAACTCTAACACTGATAAATTCACAAACACAAAAAAAATAAAAAATAAAATCATTTGTCAGTCCTAGGGTTTTTAACTCTAAAGGTCACCTGATCCATTACAAAAACAAAAACACAAACCACAACAAATAACTAGGGTTAAAGCTACGTTTTTATGCTCAGTTTGACCCTACGTTTCTAACCTAAGTGTTGATTTTTGTTAAACTAGGTTTATGCGAAGTTTTTTTAAGTTACGTTTTCAACTAAGTTTTTAAGCTAAGTTTTAAACTACCTTTTGATCTTTGTTTAACTAAGGTTAACCTAAGTTTTTAGTTAAGTTTTGATTTTTGTTAGCCTAGGGTTTCTTTTAGTTTATCACAAATGTCAAATCCACATGGTTTTAAATTGAACACAAAACACAAAAACAAAAACAACTAACTTGCGGTTTTAAAAACTGTAACAAGAGAACAATAAAGAGGAAGTGCACTCACTGGTCTCGCTTCGGCTCCGCCGCTGGATGATCCGGTCCATGAATTCATGGTGGTAGGAAAAATTTGGCAGCACTTCGCTTCGCAGGATCGACCTCCTCCTCCTCAGAGCTCCAATTCACCAGGAAAAATAAGTGCAAATGACCCCAAAACCCAGTTTTGGCCCTTAAATAGGCTTTTTGAGATTGTATTCGTTCCTCCTTGGGACGAGCACTCTGGTTAGTGCTCGTCCCACCCTGGGATGATTACTAAACAGGTATTCGTCCCACCCAGGGACGAATATAGGGCAAAAACTTCAAAAATAGCAAAAAAAAGGCACCAAAATGCACAAAAATAAGCAATAAACTGTCCAATGAGAGTGCTTTTGCACTTGGCATTTTGGGCATGAAAAATAGACATCAGGGTGACAAACCCTCACTATCCTATTCCCTAAGAATGCTACCATAGCCGGACCGCTCCACGGGAATATGGATTTTCGAAAATTTCATCCCCAAATGGCGTCACCAAAAAGGGTTAAAACCCAACCAAAAATAGCAACAACATTGCTGAACGAAGGCGCCTTTGCACCCGAACATTCTTGGCACCCAAAATAGACATTGGGGTTACAAATTGTCATTATCCTACTCCCTAAGAAGGCCACCATGGCCGGACCGCTCCACGGGAAGACGAATTTTTGCCAATTTTAGCCCCGAAAAGCGTCACCAAAAGGGTTAACACCCACCAAAAATAGGTCTAAATGTCGAAAAACTACACACACATTTAAATGCTAAACATCTGAAGGCACCCTTACACAATTCATCTTGGGTCAAGCGACTCATCGCTTTTCTCATGTTGGTCATTCCCTCATCGATTCATCGCTTGAGGGGGTAGTCACACACAGTCACCAATCAACAAAAACACACTCAACCATGGAAAAGGCACGCATTCAAAGGATCATTGACAAAGACAATCATGCTCCTACTTGGGGTAGTAAACAAGCAATAATCACAAGCTGATCAATCACTTGGCATTCGTGAATCATGAACTCAAGGTTCCCATAGATAAAAGGATGCACCCTTTGCCTATTCATGACTGATCAATGTCCAAGCTCAAGTAACACCTCACCAAAAAAGGTTAACACTTGAATTAAGTTCCTTCGCTCGTCAGAAGCAAGGATTCAAGAATGCATGCCCTTTCCATACTTGGGGCATCATAAGTTGGTTAGGTTACTGAGAAACCCTAATCATTAGTGCTTTGGTTATCTATTTTTGCTCGGCGTTGTGCCTTGCACAACGCATCCCAAAAAGGGGCATCTGTAGACACCAAAACAACACCAATCCGATTATGTGACTACAAACACTAATCGCATTGACACACATAGCCCCAAGAGGTTAAACAGTGGTCCTAACCACTCTCATAGCAATTTTGGAAGGTCAAAAATCAATTTGGCACCTTCAGGCATGTTGCTCAATACTCGTTTCACCTAGGGATGATTTCAAACTGGAATTCGCCCCACCCAGGGACGAATAGCAGTATTCGCTTCAGGGTGGAGCGAATAGCAGGTTTGATGGGAAAAAAGTCAAATCTTGACAAATTGCAGCTCAGATCCTCCACTTAACGCTTCCTTCATCGCATGGGAGTGTGGGTGAGCATTTTCGAACGTTAGAGACAGTTGCAAGGGCAGTCATGAAGTCCCTAATCAGGGAAGAATCTCCTTTCCCATGGGAAGGCATGATTGCCAAGTGGCGCCTCTGCATGCCCAATTCAAGAGACCTCCAGGTCTATAAATTGGTGAGTTTCCTCACCCCAAATATATAGAGAAGGAGCATTTTTGAGCAACGAAGTGTTGTTGTTTTACTTCCCCATACGCCCTTGTTTGATTTGTGCCTTTCACATCCGTGATCTCTTTTAGAGAGGAGGTCATTGGGTGACCATTGGAAGGTCAAATCTTGAGCCCAAAACCCGACATTTTGCCACAACATACCACCCAATTTTTCGACAACACTTTACAAGAGATTTTGGACCCATCCCGAGTGGATTGGTGCCGAAATCAGGCCCCAAACGGCGGGCGGCCTGCCCCGTGCGCCCCCGCACTACTGCAGATCTAATCATCCCCTTTAGGAGCGATTAGGAATATATGGTAGATTTTCTTTCTGTCATTTTCTTTTGCATTTCATCTTATGCTGATTAAATAGTTTGCAATTTCGATTTCATAACGTTTTGAGCAAATTTTATCATGTTTCATCAATTTTCTGTCTTTACTAACTTGCAGAGGGCATCATAAAAATCTGGATGTTAGAGGCCAAATTGGGGAAATCTGACCATCTGGATCGTCCCAAAATACCCCCAATTAGCTAACCCCCACTTTTGCAAGAGATTTGGAGTTGTCTAGATGTGACATTTTGAGCGGTGCTATCTGGCGTTTTGTTGCAGGTCTATTCGTCCCGCCCCAGAGCGAATTCAAATATGTGAGGAATTTCCTGATTGTTCCATTTGCAGTGTTTCCTTTGTGAGGTCTTGATGACCCTGTCAAATTTTTAGATCATTTGGATACATGTTAGTTATCGTTTTATTTATTCTTTGCATGCACTAATCGTAGGCTTGGGGATTGCATGTTTCATCTCATCCGCAGGTGCTACTGACTGTCTCTTGTTTCTTTGAACGTAGGATCTGGACATTAGAGGAGCAGCAAAGAGCCAAGACTCATCAACACAAGCGGTGGTGACGTTTGGTCTACCCACTTTACATGTGGGCACGCGGAAGAAGGAATGGTATCCATGGATGTAACAAAGAAACAAATTTAATGCTCCTCGCCCCTAAAAAGGGAGGAGGCGAATTGTAACCGAATTCCAAAACGTATCAATAAAAGAAAGGGCTATTTTCCGCATTGGATTTTCATTTGGGTTTCAATTCGTTCATGCTTTCCCTATTGCATGCATTTTCAATTCGTAGGACTTAGCGTTAAGTTTAGTTTCATTTTGCATCGTACCTGGAAAAAATTAGTATGAAATATAGCCTTCTTTATTGATATGCTTTCAAAGTCATGTTACAATACGTCTCCTTCCTTTTTAGGGGATAGGAGCATCAAATATGTTTCTCATCACATCCATGGATAGCAATCCTTCTTCCGCGTGCCCACATGTAAGATGGGCGGACCAAAACATCACCGTTTCTTGTGTATATTATTGTTGACTCCTTCTTGCTCCTCTGATATCAGAAACCAGGAGGCCACTGCAAAAGGAACAATCTGGAAATTCCTCGCATATTTGTATTCGCTCTGGGGTGGGACGAATAGTCCTACAATAACTTGTCAGAAAGCACCCTCTTCAATGTCCTATCTAGAAAGCTCCAAATGACCTACAAACTTGGGGTTAGCTAATTGGGGGTGTTTTGGGAAGACCCAGAAGGTCAGATTTCTCCAATTTGGCCTTTATCACCCAGATTTTTCTGGTGCCATATGCAAGTTAGTAAAGGCGGGAAATGATAAAAACCTGGTCAAAATTGCTCAGAATGAAGTGAAATTTAAACTACAGCCTATTTAACAGACCTAGACTAATATGCAAAAGAAAAATCAGAGAAATCTATCACATATTTCTAATCATTCCGGGGTGGGGCGATTAGATCTGTGATAGTTTGGGGGGCGCCCGGGGGCAGGGCGCCCGCCGTTTGGGACTTTTTTTTGGCACCAATCCACTTGGTATGGGTCCAAAAATTCTTATGGGGTGTTTTTGACAAATTTTGTGGAATATTGTGGCCAAATATCGGGTTTGGGTCCGGATTCGTGCTCCCAATAATCACCCAATAACCTCCCTTTCGAATGAGAGATTAAGGATGTGAAAGGCACAAATCGCAAGTAGGTATGTAAATTGGCAGCACTTCGTTGCTCAAATGCTCCTTCTGTGTATATATTTTGGGTGGGAAAACTCACCAATTTATAGACCTAGGGTCTCTCTGTTTGAATTGCGCATGCGAGGGCGCCACTTGAGTTATTTGTCTTATTTTGAGAGAAAAGATAATTCCCTGATTTAGAGTCTCCTTGCATGAGGTCTCTAAATTAAAGAAATGCATGAAAGAAGTCTCTCTCCTTGATTTAAAGCTATTCCTCACAATTGCATGGCCTGAAGCCTCAGTTAACTGGCGGACTTGTCGAGGTTTGACTTTTTGCTAGTCAAAATTGCTATTCGCCTCACCCTGGGGCGAATGCTGCTATTCGTCCATGGGTGGGACGAATGCAAAGTTTCTTGTTCAGTCTTCTTAGGAACATAAAAGTTGAATTTCTTAGGCTTCCTTTTTGGAAGGTTAAATTTTAGAGAAATGCTTTCATTTTCCCACTATCAAACATATTTCTCTCAATTTAAATAGCCCTATTCATACATGCATCAATGGTGGTTGTTTCTTGTTGTCTTAATTCATATTTAAAATCTCCAAGAAATACATTATTATAGAAGCAAATAGACTGACTGTTATTAGACCTTAAAATCACAGGGATTTTTTTTAAGATTAAAAAATCTTCTATTGAAATATTCTACTGTCTCATTATATTTATTTTTCATTGTATCTAATTTTATTAATAGAGACTATTCATTCTTCCTTTCTCCATATTTTTTGAGAAAAATATTTTTCATAGTCATGAAATTATTGATAGTACCAACCCTAATATTATTGAACTATTCACGAGCATATTTTTCTAAATTTTGAAGGAATAATCTAAGGACTACATCTTCATCCTCCACTTTAAGACTATCCATGGCATACAAAAATTCTTTGATATGGTCCTCACTAATCACATCATTATTTCCTTGGAATTTAGATAAGTACTCATGAACTTTACCACATAGGGTATTTATATTTTGAGGCAATTGAAAGGGCCTATATCTATTAGTCCTCCACTGATGGAAATTTTGGTTAGCATTAGGGTTTACCATATTTATGAAAGTAGTACTAGAAGTAGATTTTGGAGTAATACTCAAGGAAGGAATAGTGCTAGGGCTGACACTAACAAAAGTGGAATTCAAACTATTACTAGAAGTAAAATGCAAAGATACAAATTAATTTCTACGTGTGACCACCAAAATGGCCTCACACCTATGCTTCCTACTACGTAAAATGAAAAAATAGAAACAAAGTAGATGCATGCAAAATCGACAAAAAATGGGAAGAAGAAAAATATTTTTATTCCATTGTAAAGAAGCCAATTCTAATTACAGTTACGTCCCTCTTAGGGATACCATTTTGATACTCTTATTACAGTAGGAGAAAGCAAATATTCCCTCTTAAGGGTAAATGTGAGTTTCATGCCCTTCGAGGTGACACAAACTACTCTAGGGTGGAGTTGACCCTCTTCTCCGCATTGAGGAAGGAATTGGATGGTTGAATCTCCTTTGAATCTGCTTCCTACGGTCAATAAACAACATGAAAGCATTAATAGCATAGGCAACCTCTCATGATGAGGCCCCTTTAAAGAACATGAACATAAAGATGCCATAACACTAATAAAATCAAGAAAAAGAATAAAGCATGTTAATCCTATGCAATACCTAAAAATATTAACTGAAACATATAAATAGAAAGTACAACTATCTATCTATTGGATTGATTGCATGAAATGAAGCATGATAACATGAAAATGAGCTAATTATGTCATATTTGCCATAATGAAGTAAACTTGATGAAAACCCTAATTCTATTAGTATGATTATTTAAAATGCTAAATAAACTATTAAGATGCTTAATATAATCTAATGAAATATAATGCAAAAAGAATAGTAAGGATATCTTTCACTGATTGCAAACCATAGCTCAAATGAGTGGTCTACACTGTACACCGTGGTTGTTAGTCGTGGCGAGCAACAAAGTAGTTTGCCCTCCAAATCTAAGGTTTTGGACTTGATCCTCCTTTTCAAATTGATGATGAAGGGTTGCCTTGGTGTCCTTTGACTGGTTTGGCGGTTGAATTGCATAGTTAGGCCTCCATTTGCCCGAATTTGTGTTTCTTGGAATTCTAGCTCCTTAGGGCATCCATGGCACAAATTGACATGATCCTTTATGAATTGGCAAATGAATGGCAATAAAAATCTCTCAATACACTCAGGTGAGTCTACAATCTGATAGGGCTTTGCTGCTTTAATCTCCAATGCACACTTGATATATTTTTCCCTAATTTGAAGGGGTACTTAGAGGATTACCCAAAGGCTAGGGGTGGCTTCATGGAAAAACCAAGATCAAGAAGAGGTGGTTGGGACAGTTGTATTGGAAGCCTTTGGAATCTTCTGTCCTTCAACTACCTTCTTCTAGAACAAATGGTTGTTCAAACCGATTTGGCTCGGATGAAGGCCAACTGAACATTAGTTCTATACCACGAGTGACAGCTGCGGTCTAATCTATAAATCATGGGTGTCAGAAGCAGCTCAGACTGCAAACTATAGGTCTAAACAACGGTTTGAGCTGATTAGGCCAAGGAGCCCAAATTAAGTGGTTAAAACCACTGATCTATCTTGGAATCTATCCAATATCTTTCATATGGTCTTGTAGCATGTCCCATATGAGTAGTCTCCATATACATGATGCGTTTTAGGTGTCTACACTACAAGACTAGAAAAGTACCTCTAGATTTGATAGTTCTTGATAGAGATCTTTGTTGCTTCTTCTTGTTGATGCCAGATCAATCTCTTTAATATTTCTTCAATATTTGATTTTTGGATAAGATTAGTTCAAAATCACCAACACAAATGTAGAAATAAATAGCATAATCACTCTCTAGCCAAGATTACTCGGCCTTAAATGCTCTCAATATCATAGAATAAAATTTCACTCAAGGGATTTAGGAAATTATGGGAAAAGTTAGAAACTAAGCAAACTGACAAAATCCATGATTTTTGGCTTTTGAATTTTAAAAATTTGAAATGGAAAAGTCAACAAAAATTTAAAATAAAAGTATGTAGTCTTCCTCGATAACGATACCAAAAATTTTTGGTGTTTGTTGCTGATTAAAAAGATGACTAAAAATAAAATCCCAGGTTATAGAATCCTGACAATGAGTATTCAACTCCCTGACTATGGTGCCAAAAATTATTGGTGTTTTTTGTCAGTTAAATTGATGACTAAAAATAAAATCCTAGGTTATAGAATCCCCAAAAATGAGAATACAACTCCTTGACAATGGTTTCGAAAACTATTGGATAAAATTCTTGTGTCTCTCAAATATTATCACGCCAGAATATTTTTTGATTCCAATCAACATTGTGGACTCTAGTGGATCCACCTCTTTAAATCGAGAAAGAATTATCACAATGAATTCAAAGAGATCGAGTATGGTAATGAAGCCCTAGAGGTGAGCCTATAATATAACATACATGCTCATTCTCATCCAGATGGCAAAAAATATTGTAAAACATCATAAAACCTCTAAATATACCCTATCAATAGACCGGTGCCTTGTCCATTGGGAAATATTAGCAAAGATATCAACAACTTAATGAAGAGAGAAATAGAAAAGAATAATTAAGTCAATTACATTCATTCAAATAATGTAACAAACATAATTAAATTCACCAACGACAAAATTACCATTTACACATTCAAATAATGTAATATGTAAATATGACGTACATACATGATTGAACATAGAAATGCACAAAGGAGAAAGCCAAATTTGTATTAATATCAAAATATTTCTACAATTTTAGAATATTCTCGTATGTCACATGGGTAATCCAAATCTCATGGAACTTATACAAAGATATTTCTCTGCTCAAATGATGTAACAAAGATTCTCAATTCTTTGTTCTAAAAGTAGTAACAAAGAACATCTAAACTTTCAAACCAACCACTAGAAATAATATTAACTAATTGGATGCTTTCTTAGCAAGAACTTCACAATTATGGAGAGGAATAAGAGATGGCTAAGCAAAAAATATAGAGGAAAAATACAACTAACAAGGACAAGGATACTTAGCTATACCTTTGGCAAAATTTGGCTATACAAAACTTGATGATGTCTTCAATTGTCGTAGTCTTTTCTTATAGCTTGAAGATGACCAAATATATTATAACTACCTTTATATTATTACTCCATCTAGCTACATCTCTATCATTGATATCCTAGGTGGTTATAGCCGGTTTTGGTTCACTTGAGTTGTCTAAGTATGGTCTTGACATTTGGGAGCTTGTTAGCCTTTGAATCATGTTCTGGATTATAACTATATTAAATTTGGACCTTATATATTATCCCTCTATTTTTGTGTCTTTTTTGTAGTGAGCCACTTGATTCTAGCCATTAGAAGTCTTCTAAATCATCCACTAACTATATTTATGCATCCTTGTATTTACTTGAATCCCTATCATCTACTTAGATCACAATTTTTACTATCTTCCTTTGGTTAGACAAACCTGGATCATCCATTTTTTGACAATGGAGCTACATGATCCACTTGCTTTCTAAGTCAAAGCAACTTAGTGTTCATTAGTTCTTCAATTAATGTTGACCATTGATCAGGATACCAATATGAATGTGGTCCATAGATATTTTTGACTTTTCTATGCCCATTGGACTAGTTGGCTTCCTCTATATGTATTCCTTTCATTTGCTAATCCATCGACGAGGCACAAACATAGATCTAGAGCTCAAGTTATCACACACCATTGATTTAACTTTTCAACTTTTTCCAAGCTAATCCTTTCATGATAGCTATTGAATGTGAACTGCCAATTCCTTTCTACACTTTGATCATGGATCGCCCATTAAATAGTGCTCATTGTGCAATATTTATCGAGCTTTGTGAGTTGTTGATGTTCTTGGGCATATATAGACTGCTCGATGTTCACTTAAAAGACTTGGTCATAGTAGATTTTTTTTGTCTTCATTCACCCTAAAATTTAGACTATAGATATTGGCCTACATGATCGCGAGTTATTCATTGCTCTTGTTTATCTTTGATAGAATTTATTGGCTAACCATATCCATCTATCTGCATTATGAAAAACAATGCAATCCACTCATTTTATTTAAGACTTCAGACACCCTTTATTGCATATTTCAATTAATCTTTGGGATACAAGTCATTTTTTCTTCTTGAGTACATGACCTTAGTGTTGTCCAGTATCCTATCCATGTTTGTTTAACTTGGAAATATTAGATGCATGTGCACCATCCATTTTTAGATTTGGAGCCATTCATGTCATCGATTTGAGCGCTCTGTAGTAGACTTTGATAAAAGAGTTTTACCTCTATATTTTATACGGTTCATGGATCTTGTGGTAAATGAAGTCATGTGAAATGTTGATTTGTATGGAAGACTTTTCAAAGTCTTCATTATTTTAATTTAGTAAATGTGAGTTGCATGATGTCTAGTAAATCTGTTAGAAGGGCATTCATAGATTATCTGTTATTCTAATAAGACTGATATAGGAGTTTTTACGCACCACCTTGTTCTTATGACAATGGAATCCATGTCTTCATCTGCCAACCAATGCAGACCATTCAATTATTTAGATGAACGAATAATAGACCGTCCATCTCCAAGGAGTGCTTTTGTCTCTATTATTTGGTAAATGTGTGCCCTCTATTTTCACCTTGGTGAAGACTGTCTATTGATATTCTAGAAAATAGGGAAATTTAACATGTGTGATGCATATGAAGGGTATTTTACTCACCATTTATCTAATATTGTAGAGCTTTTGTGGGCCAATGATCTAAAGGTTTTTGTAGTGAAGACACATTTTGACTTATACTACAAAGGACTCGATCGTCAAGATTACTTGGCAAAGGGAAGATAGATGCATATGATAGATTTTCAAGGTAAATGAGTGGAATTTAGTCTTAGGAAAGTAGAGTGACTATATTGGAGGTATATTTAGATGAAAATTTTGGATAATGTGGGTAAGTTTTAACCGGGAATATGAATGCGGACCATAGGGGTCAAGGGAAGATACATGTAGTTTAATGGGAAGGGGAGCACCATATGAGATAAAATTATATACTTTGGCTTTAAGAATTATTAAGGGACAAATGGAACTTAGGATATTTATATGATTGGGAATTTATTGAAGTGAAGGTAAAAAATTAGACAAATGAAGTCTAAGAAAAACGAAAAAATGTGCTCAAGGGATAAATCCAAGGGATGAATTTAATACTTCTAAGAACCTTGGGAATGATAGGAGAAATATCATGAATGAGAAAATTTTATAGATGGTGGATTAAAAATGGGACGTAATACACTATTGAGAAATTAATATTGAAAATCAACTAATAACACCTACTAAATAAATTATTGAAAGAAATAATCTAACCAAGCAAACTAAAAAATCGACTAAACGGGTATGAAATAGACTTTGAGAGAGGATGAATTAAGACTAAAAATAAAAAGGGAATGCCTAATTACCAAATAAAATCTAAGAGGGGAAACTTATTAGTGAACCTATGGGATACTTTGATGTTCAAAACTAGGGGTATTTCTTGTTGGATTTTTGAGGGTCCAATAGGGAGGATATGGTAGACGATAATGACATATGAAATGCTATGAAGTATTATTTTCAAACCACATTATCAGATGATAACATTGATAGAGAAGAAATTGAGAGAGAAGTGGTTGATTTAATACCATAAGTAGTCACACAAGAAATGAATAATCATCTAATGAAGGAAGAACATGGAAGAATTAAGAGAGAGTGTATTAATTTAAGTTAGAGAAAGCTCCAAGTGTAGATGAATTTTAGGAAAATGTTATTAGACCGTGGGAAATTATAGCTAAGGATCTACTAGGAGTGGTGGAAGAAACAAGAACAAGAAGAAATTTTTTTAAGTCAATAAATTCAATATTCTTGGAAATTATTCCAAAAGAAGAGAAGACAAGTAATTTTGATAGATTCAAACCCATTTCTCTATGCAAATTTTCCTATAAATAAATTTAAAGTATAATGTCTAGTAGATTGTGAAAATGGCTGCCTATGATCATATTGAAAGAGCAAGGGGGAGCAGATAAAGGAAGACAAATTTTAGATGAAGACATCATTGTACAAGAAGCAATTCCCTCTATAATTAAATGGAGGACAATGATGATAAAACTTGACTTTGCTACAATCTATGATAGAATCAACTAAATATTTCTCTTAATGGTCCTCCACAAAATGGGGTTTTGAGTAGTGGGTAAAATGGTTGAAAGGTTGCATTAACTCTAGCACATTCTATTTTAATCAATGGAGGACAATCTAATTTTTTTAACTCTTTTAGAGGTATAGGACAAGGCTACCTTTTATCACCAACTTTATATGTCATCATGGCTGAGTCATTGAGCTATCTTATCAAGTAAGCAAGAACAGAGAGACATATTGAAGGAGCATTAATTACTTCAAATGTAGTAACCAACACCCACTTGTAATTTATATATGACTACTTTAATTGGAGAAGCATCTATCAAGGAATTCAAGAACATAACAAAGATATTAGACAAATTATGTATATCAACATGAGTTGATATTGATTGTAGTAAGTTTGACCTTTATGCATATAATTGCTCAATAGCTTTCAAGAGAAAACTTGCCGAAATTTTTGGATTTAAACTAGGTGATTCTAAATAATTCTTTATGTATTTTGGGATGTCCACTGACCCACACAAGCATACCAAAAATCAATGGAATAATGTTCTACACAAAGTAATATAAATATTGAATATGTGATTCCTTAGATGGATGAATCTACCTGGGAGAGTGATTCTAAAAAATTAGTTTTATTTTTCGTCCGAATATATTTAATGTCATATATTCCTGCACAAATAGAGGTAATGAAGAAATTTGAGAAGATAATAAATATATTTCTATGCAAAGGTGCTAGAGAACAACAAAG
>JAQPPZ010013435.1:0-65320 GCA_028583015.1 Wollemia nobilis
TGAAGTCATGTGCCCAAACCTGTGACATGAAAAGCATATTCCATTGAAGAAACATTGCCTAGACCCCATTGGTCTCTTAGTCTCTTCTACCTATTTCATGTTCCATTTGTTCCTTACTTGTGCATTGTTCCTTTCCTTGTTGAAATTTTTATTGTCCAACTTATCCTTAGAAGTCTCACTCTCTCTTTTAATTACTTCTTTTGACTATTTTTCTTTTCTAGTGTTTGAGCTTGAATCTTCTTTTTCTGTTTCATGTTTCCCTTATTCTTCTTTAGAACTAAGCCTTTTTATGGTGACTTATGACCTTTGTGCATTGATCATCCTTTCCAAGATATTTGAATTTTCCTCAAACTTGTGTAGCTTGTCCTTAGAACCTTTTACTTACATCCTTAGAGAAACTATCTCATGCTCTAATCTTTCACACTCTAGATCTTTTGCTTTTAATTTTTCGGCCATACCTTTTTCAAATTTTCTTGTTTCTTCAACTTTGATTTTTAAGTTAGTGAGTTCTTGTAGAAACCTTGCTTTTGCTTTCTCATCTTCTTGAGCTTGAACCCTTAATCCCGAGTTCTTACTTTTTAATTCTCCAAGAGTAATCATAAGACTTTCACATTCTATCTCTTTTACCTTTGACTGTTTAATCATACCTTCTTCAACTCTTCTTGCTTTTCCAAACTTATCTCTCAAGTAAGAGATATCTTGTAGAAGCTTTGTCTTACATATCTCATCTTCTTGTATTTGAGCCTTCAATTCTAAATTCTCTCTTTTTAATTCAATAAGCTCCTTAAGAGTGGCTTTCCCTTTTTCTTTTTTTGAAGCATCATCTTTTTCTTCTATTACTAAAAGTAGAGTTTCTTCTTCATACCTATTTTGGTTGTCCCTATTATCCTTTCTTGAACCAATCTCTAGGATTTCATTTTTGAGAATATCATATTCATCTTCACTGCTATTAAACCCATTACAATATCTTGCATCATAGCCAAGTTGACCACAAACAAAACATTCTTATGGACAATAAATTGCATGGTGACCTGTGTTTCCACATTTGGTACAAAACTTTATCAGTCTGGATATTTCTTCATTACTTGATTCATCTTTTGAATCTATTTCTATTTTTTCTACAAACAAAACAATATTAAACTCATATTCCTTTTATTTCATGACCATAGGTGTTATTTTCTTCTTGTGTCTGATGCTTCTACTATTCCATTTCTTTGCCATTTGTGTTCTTGTAGGATATTCCTTCAAGTTGTTAAACTTCTTTCGAAGGAACCGACTCTGATACCATTTGAAGAACACAAGCTTATACTGAGAGGGGGGATGAAGAGTATAGCGCCCAATTTTTACTTTCTTTTCAAACTAATATCAATTAGTGTCATTAATTGCAATAACCAAATATAGTAGTGTACATTAATGACATATATAGCAATAATAAGCAAGAGCACAAATCACCACACAAAATTGAGACACAAGATTTAACGTGGTTTCCCAATGTGGGGTATTCCACAAGATAATATTCTTATAATATTTCACAAAGAAATAGGGATCCTTATTCCAATACAAATGATTACTTTTATCTACTCAAAGCTAAGCTATCCACTGATCTGCTTAGGTGGGCAATCCACTGATCTACTTAGTAAATAAATCCATTGATCTGCTTAGTTAGGAAATCCTGATCTACTTAGGTAGGCTATCCATTGATATGATCAGCAAGGCAATCCAATGATCTACTCAGCTAGGCAATTTGCTAATCTGCTTCAGCAATCCCACCAAGAACCTACTCAAAATTTGCTCTAGCAAGCTCACCAAAAACTTGCTCAAATTTGGTCCAGCAAGCTCACCAAGAACTTGCTCAAAATTTTCTCCAATAAGCTCACCAAGAACTTGCTCAAATATTCTCCAACAAACTCACCAATAACTTGCTCAAATATACTTAGCAAGATCACCAAGAACTTGCTCAAATATTCTTAGCAAGCTCACAAAGAACTTACTCAAATCTATCCCAAATCTGTCCACAAAATCCTTCTCAAAGGCTCAATAAATCATGCACAAAAGCTTCCTCAAATATATCCAAAAATCTATCCCAAAAGCCTTCTCAAAGGCTCAATCAATCATGCACAAAAGCTGCCTCAAATCTGTCCCAAAATCTTTCTCAAAGGTTCAATCAATCATGCTCAAGTACCACTCAAATCTCATCCACAAATATATGAAGGTAAGGCTCAATGATGAACTCAACAATGAATGGCAATACACTCTTTAATGGATGACAACAATGATCCACAATGATATCAACTCAAATCAATATCAACTCAACTCAAATCAAATCAATCTCAACTCAACTAAATATTATAGAAGCATAAAGAGAATTGTTAGAGACTCAATATATTCTATTCACAAACTCAATTTATTTCTCAACTCAAACTCAACTCAAATCATAATATAGAAGTTTGTTTCATGGAACTTGAACAACCACTTCACACAATCACTTGACTAGGCTCAATCAACTCAACTCAACCAATCAAATTAAGGAAAAACTTTTTCTCACAAACCCTAGTTCAAGCATGAATCAATCAACTCAAAATGTTTCCAACAATACTCAACAATAACTCTCACATAACAATTATACCCATGTTCTCCTCTAACTCAAGTTCAAGTTCTTTGTACAAAAAATGGGCTTCAACAACAATGCTTATAAAACAAGTTTTAATAACAAATCTCAAACCAAAAAACCTTGAAGCATTCAACCAACCACTTTCGAAAAGGAAACCACAATCAATCATTTTCTCTCCAATGATATTTCAGAAATCAACCACCATAAACAAAGTCAATGGAGAATATTTCTCATACATTTTTGATGTCTTATTAGTTGTCCACTAAATCTGCCACACTCAACAAACTTTCTTTTTCAACTTTCAATAGGGGTTATATATCTTTATTAATAACACAACAATAATATACAAATAATACCTTATTACTCCTACTCAATAAAATACACCATGTCGCCTCATGAAAGAATTAATCCCCTTTGAAAAAGAACAAAGCAACCTTCACTTTTGAACCCCTTTAAAAAATCAGAAATATGTCTTTACACACACCTTCTTTCTCCCTCTAATCAAGTTAATAAAATAGCCCTCGAAATAATCTTTCCAACGATATATAATATGATATACTTCCAAAAGGAAAATCACCAAAAATCTCTCTTTTTCCTAAAGTGCATCACAACCCTTATTTCTCCTAGGGCAACTTTAGAAAAATAAAATATTAAAAAAAATATTAACTTGCCTTTGTCCTTGACAAGATTCAATCCCTCAATGCCTCCTTGCTCAGTGCCTTAACTGTGGCCAAGCTACCACACGAGCTATAGACTTGTTTGGGAGAGAAAGGCACCACGTGCTTCAAAACACTTATGCCTCTCACGCAAACCAAAAATGATTCGTGCACTCTTTATTCCAATGCCTTCTAACATAGCTAAGGGGATTCAAAATCTTGATGTTCGTTCTACCACTTGCCTTATCCAAAATCCAATTGCCAATGCGCCACACTGCCCAATGTGACTAGGGTTTCACACGTCGTCCTATTTATTCTTTGCTTCCATCACTTAACCCTCTTTTACACGAGCTCTTTTGGATTTCCAACAATCGCATTAAT
Source organism: Wollemia nobilis (assembly GCA_028583015.1). Classification (NCBI taxonomy): domain Eukaryota; kingdom Viridiplantae; phylum Streptophyta; class Pinopsida; order Araucariales; family Araucariaceae; genus Wollemia; species Wollemia nobilis. The sequence goes on from JAQPPZ010013435.1 coordinate 3,649, forward strand.
TCACGAGTGCAAGCCTAGGATTAATAAACCATAGGCATCCTTTTATATAGTTTTCTCCCTCATATTCAATGACGTCGGTGGATTACTTATATTTTAATTTTAAAATTAAAATTTAAATTTTAAATAATTTAAAATTTAAACTAAATATTTAAAATTAAATATCTCTATCACCGGAGCACCTTTTTCGATGAAACGAAAAGCCAACTTGGGTTTTAAGAAAAACCCATTTCAAATCTGCCATCCATAGTTTAAATAAATCCATTTATTTTCTTGCCTTGGTTTTCACAAAAAAAAGGTATATATCCATGATCTCCAAAATATCATAAATGATTATTTATGAAGTGCTTTTTCCACAAAAACTCGATGTGATCCATGTGACATCAATGATCCATGTGAAATCAATGAAAACATACAATAACTCAAATTTCCAACACTTGACACAGTAAATAAGGTTAGAAAGAAACACTCCAAGCTTGAAAGTCAGTTTCAAGAATGTGATGAAGAAAGGTTATCGCTCATAGAGGATTTAGAGAAGTCAAAGGCTAAGGCAAGTAAGTTCAAGGATAAGTTAGAAGCAAATATTTTGGAATGTGAGAAGTTAGCACAAGAAGTGGCTAATCTAAAATAATACTTAAAGGACTCCCATATCAAGATGAAGAGTTTCACAAATAACTCTAAGAACTTGGATAAGTTCATCTGTGGACAACAACGAACATCATGTTCAACAGGTTTTGTATTTGGAAAGGTTCAAAATAAATAGAAAAAAGAATCTACTTCAATTCTTGATGAAGAAGAAACTTTAGAAGAAGATACATCAGAAGAATACAGTTTAAGTGAAAGTGGGACATCAGAGGATGAGTTGGATAACAAAGAGTTCAACAGAGAGAGGAACAATGCACAAAGAAGATACAGATGGAACAACAATCAGAATAGGAGACCAATGAGGTCAAGACAAGGAGGCTTCAATGGAATATGTTTTTCATGTCACAGGTTTGGACATATGGCTTCATAATACAGGACATATGAAAGATAGGAATATAGGAAAGGACAACTTTTCCATGGGTATTGCTACTCATGCAATGGTTTTGGTCACAAGGCAATGAATTGTAGGATTAATGATAGAAGAGGATATGGATTCACTAGGAGAAGTCCTAAGACATTTGTACCTCCAAGAAATAATAACATTAACTGATATAAGTGCAATAATGATGGACACATGACAAGATGGTGTAGAGCAAATATTCTGAAAGTAGGCATGAACATGAACAAAAATATGAACAGGAACAAGAACTTGGATGAGAATAGGAACATGAATAGGAATATGGATGAGAACACGAACAAGAACATGAACAGGAATAGAAGTGATGACAGAAATAGGGATGATGGCTTGGAAAAAAATAGTAAGAGGATTCATAAAACTTGGAAATAAAGAGAGAAAGATAAAGGTAAATATTAGTGCTTTCTGGGAGTAGAAATACTCCCACCCCAGAATTAAACACCTCATGAGGAGGTGGGGGAGGGGCTATGCTAAGAGGATCATTCTTAACCCCGAGCCCCAAAGGTGACCCTTTGCCATTGATGACAAAGGGGGAGATATTTGTGTATATTGGGGAGAGTTTTTGATATGGGGAGAGATTTGATATTTGAGAGAGCATTGAGCCAGGGGAGCAAAGTCCTAGGAGGAGCATAAAATAAGGTCAGATTTTAGTAAAAGGATATGGGTTGCCATCAATGACAAAGGGGGATATTGTTGGACATTTTGAGTCCCTAAGCTAAAATGTTTTCATTGATGTCAAAAGGTTATTTGATGTCAAAAGGATCTATGATGGCATGCACTATGTTTTGTGAAAGTGCAAGGAAGGGTTTTTGTGAAAACCAAGGTAGGCAAAATAAAAGGTTTTATTTAAAACCATGGATGGAATATTTGAAATGAGTTTTTCTTAAAATACAAGTTGGATTTTCGTTTCATCAAAAAAGATGCCCCAGTGATGGAGATATTTAATTTTAAAGATTTAGTTTAAATTTTAATTTATTTAAAATTTTAATTTTAATTTTAAAATTAAATTAAAAGAATATTCGCCAATGTCATAAAGGAAAGTTCAAAAGAACCGACGTTTCCAAGATAAGGTAAGGCATATATACCATTAAATTTTTTGAAGAAGATCATCCTTGCTCGATTGAGATTTACAATTTTTTTTTGCAAAGGAAGAGCTCATGTTATTTTCATTTTGTGAAGAAAAAAATATTGAAAGCTAACCGCATCCATTTTCAAAAGCGTCTTGGGCAGTGTGGCCTAGTGGTAGCTTGGTTTTTGCAAAGGTGTTGGTGGAAGGAAGGTTAAGTGTTCGATTCCCACAAGTGTTGTTTTGGCTTTGTTGAGGTGCTCAAGGAGTATTTATTTTTCACTTGGTGGAAGGAGAGAAGAACAAGAAGTGAGTGACGCTTATTTATTCATGATGAGCCCGTAGCTCGTGCGACAACTTAGCCACGACTAGGGCATTTGCATTGGACATGATGAGGGTTCGATTCCCCTCGAGGCAGGTATTGAGGTTTTTATTTATTTTGTTATTCCCTAAGGTGGAGTGATAAGGGGTAAAGGTGATTTGATAGTTGATGTATTTAATAACCTTAGGAATAAGGTTATAGTGACTGTTTGAGTTGTGGAGTTCAATTTTTAATTATGATTTCTTGAAATTATTAGGAGTAATAAGGGTTATTGATAAAGTTCTTTTAGTGAAATTTATTTTTGAGTAAGGGTTTTCTTTAAAAATAACTTTGGTGGATGTTAAAATAAAGTAGGAGTAATAAAGTGTTATTTGGACATTATATTATTGTTGTGTTATTACTCAAGATCTCTAACCCTTGTTGAGATTGAAAAATGAAAAGTGTTGAGTGTGGCAGATCTAGTGGATAACTCATAAGGCATAAAAATGTATGAGTAACATTCTCCATTGATTTTATTTGGGTGGTTGATTTCTGAAATATCATTGGAGTGAAAAGGATTGATTGTGGTTTCCTATTGGAAAATAGTTGGTTTAATGCTTCAAGGTTTTCTAGTTTGAAAATTGTGATTAAAACCTTGTTTTATAGGCATTGTTGTTTGAGTGAGTTGTTGTACAAAGATCTTGAACTTGAGCTTAAAATAACATGAGTATCATTGTTATGTAAGAGTTGTTGTTGAGTATTGTTGAAGATATTTTGATTTGGTTGATTCATGCTTGGACTAGGGTTTGTGAGAAAGAGTTGTTCCTTGTGGTGATTGGTCGAGTAGAGTTGTTTGAGCCTAGTCAAGAGATTGTGTGAAGTGGTTGTTCAAGTTCCATAAAGTAAACTATTCTATATTTGGATTTGAATTTAAGTGAGAAAGAAATTGGATTTGAGTATAGAACATATTGAGTCTCTAACAATTCTCTTTATGCTTCTATGAGATTGCTGAGTTGAGATTGATTTGAGTTGAGATTGAGATTTAAGTATATAACATATTGAGTCTCTAACAATTCTCTTTATGCTTCTATGATATTGTTGAGTTGAGATTGCTGAGTTGAGATTGATTTGCGTTGAGATTGGGATTTGATTATAGAACATATTGAGTCTCTAACAATTCTATTTATGCTTCTATGAGATTTCTGAGTTGAGATTGATTTGAATTGAGATTGGAATTTGATTATAGAATATATTGAGTCTCTAACAATTCTCTTTATGCTTCTATGAGATTGAGTTGATATTTTGTTGAGCTGATTTGAGGTAAGTCTTTGAGAAGGCTTGTGGATTGATTTTGAGTAGGCTATTGTGAAAGCTTTCTATGCTTATTTGAGCAAGTCCTAGAGAGGACTTATTGAGCAGATTTGGACAAGTTCTGAGTAAGCTTGTTGAGTATATTTGGAAAAATTTTGAGTGAGCTTGTTGAGAAGATTTGACTAGGTTCTGAGTGAAACTATTGAGAATATTTGAGCAGGTTTTGAGTGAGCCTATTGAGCACATTTGAGAAGGTTATGAGTGAGCCTATTGAGCAAATTTTAGCAGGTTCTGAGTGAGCCTATTGAGCATATTTGAGCAGGTTCTGAGTGGGACTATTGAGCATATTTGAAGAGTTTCTGAGTGAACCTATTGAAATAGCTTTGGAGGTGATAGAGTATAGAGGATAGTGTCTAAGTGGATAGAGATCTAGTATCCAAGACAATTGAAGATAGATCTAAGTGAGGAGTATTCAAGTGGAGAGAGATCCACAAGTCAGTGCAGCAGAGAGATAGAGTCTTCTAGAAGATCACTAGCTAGATCATAAGGGGAAAGAATTCTCATGTGGAAGAGTTCCACGAACTTAATATTTAGGGGATAAATATCTCCTTTGGATAGAGGTTCATAAACATTGTAATTGAGAAGGATTCCCAAGATATTGATTGAGAAAGTTTTAGAAAAATATTTTCTCTGTGGAGTAGCTCGCATTGGGTGAACCACGTAAATTATTGTGTCACTTTTGTGGATGGTGTTTTGTGCATTGCTTTGATTACTACTATTGATATTTCTATGTATACACTGCATAATATTGAATTGAAAAGAAAAGTAAAAAGTGGTCTTATAATGTTCACCCCCCCTCTTAGTATAAGCTTGTGTTCTTCAAAGGGTAAAGCACCTTTTTCATTTTTAGAAAAGGCGATTTCAAATATGAAATCATGGATATTTATTTATGTGTAGGTGTGTAGCCCAAGTGGCATCCTAGCCTTGGGCTAGGGCATTATGGTGGTATAGGTTGCGGGTTTGAGCTTGGGAACTAGTCGTTGAGACTTGTGCAATATTTTTTATAGGAAGAATATTAAAGGTATGCTTTTTAATTTATGTGCTTCTATGGTCTTGGAATAAGTGATTTGACTTTGAGACCATGTGATATTTTTTTTGATGAGGAACCTTTTATATACAACATATCCGCAACATGTGAGGGGAGAGATTTGAACTTGGGCCTCTCCATAACTAGAGAGTTTTAACTACCCACTTGCTCTCCAACTCCTCTACATGAGCGGATGAGACCATGTGATATTAAAAGGGCCAAGTGTGGAATTATTTAGGGATTCATAAGGTGTGTTAATTAAATATTTTACTTTAAGTGCTTAGGAAATAAATAAAGCATGGGAGATTATAAGGTGTAAACAAAGGTATTTTATTTTGATATGTGTTGAATATTATTTTGAAAGAGAAGGAGATTATAAGGTGTAAACAAGGAACTTTATTTTGATATGTGTTGAATATTATTTTGAAAGAGAAGGAAATTATAAGGTGTAAACAAGGAACTTTATTTTTTATGTATGTTGAATATTATTTTAAAAGTGAAGGAATGATAAGGTGTACTTGTAACTTGAAATTTTATTGTATTTCTTGTATGGTGAAATATTTGTTGAGGTAAATATTCTTATGAAGATTTTAAGATAGATTTTTGTTATCTAAACTATAATTGGCAAAGGGATTTAGTTGTGAGTAAAACATGTTTTTAATACATATCTCCATCAAAGCAAAGAGGTATGGGCACATCATATTTTGTTTGAAATTTTGGAATGTATGTTGTGAAATATAAGGTGGAGTGAAAAGGATTGTTTGATGAGCATTGTTGGAAATATTTGAGTGAGTTTTTATATGCTTCATTGGTTAATGTTTAGATAACATTTGAGATAGAGAATGAAGATTATTTGAGTTAGGTTTTGAGACCCATAGTGCTCTTTGTTTGAAGAAGTTTGAAAATACTTTTTTAGGGTTAGTGAGCAAGTTGTGTTTCATTGGTTGAATAATTGAGTGAAATACTTGAGAATTGGATTTGAGTGATATTGAAAGTGAATGTGCAAACATTAGAAATCATATTTGTGAAAGCGACTAACTTAATGATTGAGTAAAACATATTGAGTTTTGATAAAGTACAACATTCTCTATATGTTCCAGAGGTTAAATTAATTCTAGATAAAATTTGTCTAAACTACTTCAAGTTAAAGAAATTACCTTGAATATTAGACAAAGCATTTGATAGCATTGTGTGCAATATTTGAGATTTATTGAGCATATTTTGTGAATTGTTTTGAGTATGTATTAAGATAAATTTGAGCAAGTCTTGGTGAAGAATTGAAAGTAGATTTGAGGTAAGTCTTGGTGAAGACTTGAGAATAGATTAAGGAAGTTCTTGATAGAACTTAAAAGCATATTTGAGGTAAATATTGGTGAATACTTGATAACATATTGAGCAATTTCTTAAGAGGACTTAAAGGCAGATTTGAGGTAAGTCTTGGTGAAGACTTGAGAGCAGATTGAGCAAGTTCTCGAGAGGGCTTGAAGGTAGATTTGAAGAAATTATTTGTGAAGACTTGAGAGCAGAGTTGATTGATTTATTTGTTCAATTTTTGTGTTAAGACTTGGGCTAAATATAAGTAGAGTTTATTTGTGATTGTATCAAGCTTTGTGTTAAGGCTTGAGGATATATTTAAGGATAGATTTTGGTATAGATTTGTGCTAGACCTGAGACAAAGTTAGAGCATATTTGTACTACACTTGGGATAGACTTTGGTGTAGATGAGAGATAGAGTTGAGAGTAAGCTTTGGAGGTGATAGAGAAGATGACAAGAGTCTCTTGTGGATAGAGATCCATTAGCCAGGGTAGTTAAGACAGAGGTATTATGTGGAGAGAGATCCACAAGCCAGAGTAGTGGGAGCATAAGTCTTCTAGAAGATCATCAGCCAGAGCAAAGGGGAAAGAGTTCTCATGTGGATAGAGATCCACAAACCAGAGCAAGGGGAAAGAGTTCTCCTATGGATTTTGATTCATGAACTAGCTAGGAAGATAGAGTTATTCTATGGAGAGAGATCCATGAACCAGTTGAGGAGATAGAGGTCTCTTGGATCAAGTTCCATAAACCAAAGAAAAAGAGAAAGAGTTATATTGTGGAGAGAGATCCACAAATAAGAGCATAGGGGATTGGTGTCTCCTTTGGACAGATGTCCATAAACATTATAATAGGAAATTTATTTCCAAGAATATTTGTTGAGAAAATTTAGTAGAAATATTTTCTCTGTGGAGTATCCCACATTGGGTGAACCACGTTAAATTGGTGTCTCTATTATGTGTGATGATTTATGCATTTATTTGATTACTGCTATTGATATTAACTTTTATAATATTGGATAATATTATTTGGAAAAGAAAAGTAAAAGTTGGTCTTATATTGTTTACCCCCTCTCTCAGTATAAGCTTGTGTTGTTCAATTGGTATCAGATAGGGTTCCTTCAGGGAAGCCTACCAACTTGAAGAAAGATCTACAATAACACACATGACAATGAAAGGTAAAAGAAGAACCATGAGACCTGAAAAGGAAGAAGAATTTGATTTTGAGACTAAGATAAGGGAAGAAGAAAATTCACTGAGATGTGTAGAGTATGGTAATCTTGGTCACATGGCAGTTTATTGTCCATAAAATGGGTATAATAGCAGTAAAGAGAAAAAGGAATTTTATTTTACTCTCAAAGAGGTTTTTTCTCTAAGAGGAGAAGTGGAAAAAGGACCCAATAGCAAAAAATAAGCTAACTATGTAAAAAGGAATAAGAAGGAACTGATAATACTCAAATGTTTTATTTATGGTAACTTTGGCCATCTTGAATATCATTGTTCAAAAGTTGGGTATGGTAGTAGTGAAGAAGAATGTTTTGGTAACCTTGGCCACAATGCAGCTTATTGTAATGGTTTTAGTAGCAGTGAAGATGAAAAATAAAATAGGGATAGTCAAATCAAGTATACAAAGGAAACTATACTTTTGAAAATAGAATAAAAAGGAGATGCTCCTGTTGAAGTAGCAATCAGTGCTTCAAGTGACAATGATGAAAATATTTTAGATATTGAAGAGTATGAAGATGCTCTTGAAAACCTAGAAGAAGAGGAATATTCAAAAAAAGGAAAGGAGGAAGCCATAGTTAAGGAACTTGTTGAGTTAAAAAGGGAGAACTCAATATTGAAAGCCCAAGTACAAGAATATAAGGAAACAAAGGCAAAGTTTCTACAAGATCTCACTGACCTTAAGTTCAAGGTTGAAGAGGCAATGAAAATTAAATAAGGTATGATTGAAAAGTTAAAGGCAAAAGTCTTAGAATGTGAAATATTAGAACATGAGTTAGTTTCACTAAGGAAGGAAGTAAAAGAGTCTAAATACAAGCTACACAAGTTTGAGAAATGTTCAAAATATTTAGATAATATTACCAAAGCACAAAGATATTCATTTATCAAAATAGGATTAGGCAATGAAGAATATCTAGAGGTGCATAAAGGGGAATCAAGCTCAAAAGAAAAGGAATATTCAAAAGGAACATCAAAATAAGTGATTGAAGAAGAACCTAAGGCCTATGTTGATGTGTTGAGATGTGACAATATTAAAGAGAAAGGAAACAATGCACAAACAAGGTACATGGATCATCACAAAGAAGGAAGGACTAAGAGACCAATGGGTCCAAGGCAAGATTTCTTCAAAGGATGTTGCTTCTCATGTAACAGGTTTGGTCACAAGGCTATGCAATGCAGGGCTCATGAGAAGAAGGAATATTGTTTGACTAAGATAAATTTCAAAAAAGGACAACTCTTTCAAGGGTATTGCTATTCTTGTAATTAGTTTGGTCATAAAGTAATTCATTGCAGGGTTCATGATAGAAATGGGTATGGCTTCACTAGGATGAACTTCAAGATATTTGCACCTCCTAGGAACCACAACATCAAGTGCTTCCATTGCAATAATGTTGCGCATACAATAAAGTGGTGTAGAACATAATTTCCATAACTTCCAAGGACATGCAAGAAAGAGGATTCTCAAAAGGTTAAAAAAGGTATGAATTCAAAAGTATATAAAGAGAAATCTGAGAAGGGAGAAGAACATTGTATGATGGGAGTAATTTTACTCCCACCCCAAAATTAATCACCTCAAGGAGAGGATGTGGGGAGGGGGTTGAGCTAAGAGTCTTATATTTATCCTCGAAGGAGTCTCTTTGCCATTTATGTCAAAGGGGGAGAAATTTGAGTTAGGTGGAGAGCATTCAGTTAGGGGGATTGGTTTCCCACAGGGAGCAAATTTGGAAAAAGGAAAAAGGAATAATAAAGGAAAAGGGTTACCATTAATGACAAAGGGGGAGATTGTTGGAAATTTTGAGTAAGTTGTGTTGTCATTGATGTCAAAAGGTCAATGTCAGGGAGCACTTTGTATGGAAGGAATATTCTTCTATGGTTTATATGGTTGAAATTGATCAAGGTAAAGTTCATCCCAAAAACAAGCAAATTGGTCAAAAATAAGAGGCCATGTTTTAAAAGGAAAGACAAATATTATTATAATATTTTTTAATACTATAACAATGGGTCCAAGAAATCATTAAAAAAAAGAGATATCCTGGACAAGGTTTATTGAGCTTTTATAAAAGGTTGCAAAGGTTTCTTTTAAATTATTTGAATTATAACATTTAAAAAAAAAATTAAAATTTTAATTTAAAATAATTTATGGCACCAAAGTTTCAAATCGAATTCGAATTCAAAAGCAAGAGAGGGCCGACATTTTTAAACCAAAGGAAAGAGTATTTAAAGGAAATGATTTTTCATTTCCAAAGGTTCATCAATTTGAATGCCAATGTGGAAGAGATAATTCGTGCGCTCTATTTTTGAAAAGGGAGAAGACGTTTGTGAGCCTTAAAGGAAAGGGAGGCAAAGTTGTGTTGAAATTTGCCTGGAGCAAAATATATATCCCTTAGCACTGGGTAGCACAAGTGGTAGGAAGAATGTGGCTAAGGCGCTTGTGAAGGGAAGGTTTCTATTTTGAATCTCATGGAGTTGTTTTGCAAAAATGGTAAAGCACCTTTTTCATTTTCAGCGAAGGTGATTTCAAATACAAAATCATTGATATTTTTTTACGTGCGGGTATGTAGCCCAAGAAGAATCCTAGCCTTGGGCTAGGGTATTGTGGTGGCTTAGGTTGCGGGTTCAAGCTTGAGCAATGGTCTTTGAGACTTGTGCAATATTTTTTGTAGGCATAATATTAAAGGTATGCTTTGTTGGCAAATACACTATGAAACAAAATATGCATAAACCATAAACATTAATATTGATATGAGTAGCATTTAAATAACGTATGACTTAGGCTACAAATAGCCTAAAGAAAATGTTTCCCCCTTCGGTATTAAACATCGTGAATTAGGAAGCCTTCCCCCCTAAGGTATCTAACAACCTTAGAGATTGATGCTAACCACAAACCAAATATTATTGATGTTACAATGTGAATAATAAAATATAAATATATATCATTAACCATAGGTAATAGTTAATTATTTTTACAATGGCAAATCAAAGTAAATAATGGAATAACCTAGTGGTAAAAATAAATATTACTTTTTACCATGTGGTAAATGAAATCTACCCTAATGTAGAAAATATAATTAATATTCCGAATAATGGAATATTACTCTAACATCCCCCCTTATTATATTATTTAGGTAATGTATATAACTATCCCAATACGGTGAAAAAGATGTTGATCTGTTGGCTCTTTCTCTGTCACAATGGCTACTCTAAGAAAAAGTGGGTCATTCCTCTCTTTGTCTTTACATCAAAAAATATCCTTATTGTAATCTTGTCATCCAACCATATTGCATGAGTAACTATCCACTACAACCGCTAGGTGTACTAGAGTATATCACTACATACGAGCTTCATTTGGTTACAATATGATTTTATAAATTATTTGATAAGGTAGCTAAGGTGTCGGTCACTGCCAAAAATGCACCCTTATAAGTTTCCCCCTTGTTGCAAAAACATGTTATAATGGAATTTCTGCAAGAAGTGTGACTAAGGTGTTAGTTGCTGCTGAAAATGCACCCTTATAAGTCTTCTTCCCTTTTTACCCAAATTTGTTCGAAGTACGAAAATAAATTTTTATCCCCCTTAATAGCAAAATATGTGCAACTCATGAAGCTTGTTTTAAGGGTGTTATAAAGATTGCCTCCTAGGCAAATTTACACCAGAAAATCCTCCCTTTTATTACAAGTACTTCAAACAAAAAGAGTTTTCTATTTATGAAGTCTAAAAGGTGGTACAATAACCCCTTTATTGCAAGTACTTCAAACAAAAACTTATGCTATTTATAAAGCCTAAAAAGAGGGTTGTAAATGTGCTTGCCTAGGGTGACAATTTTGTTTTCCTTTACAATATTGTTTTATCCATGAGCACTTTGTGTGCTCTTTCTGAACCAAAATCAGAATTGGAGTTAGACACTTCACTAGCAACATTACTTCTTTGTGATGTGTCTTTGCCATTTTTGTTTTGCTTATTTTTAAACCAACACCAATTGGTGTCATGGTTGTCCTTTTTACAATGCGAGAAAAACTTCTTTTGAGGTTTATTTCCCTTACCTTTTGAATATGATCCTCCCTTATGAAAGTTTCCTTTCTTCTTTTCACCGTGATTGTTCGAGTAAAGTGCATTTTTTGTCACTTCATCGCTTTGGAGTTGATTTGCTTCCTCTGTTTGAAGCAAATTGACTAACTCTACAAAGGTGATTATTCTTTGAGATACATTAATGGATGTGATTAACATCTTATAGGATTCTGGAAGATCCCTAAATATTACTAAAGTTAGAATAGTATCTTATACTTTTGCTCCTAAAGCATTCATATTTGACTTCAGTTCGACCACTATGTAGAGGAATAGTTATACTAATTCTTTTGTATTCATATGGAGTATGAAGTTGTGTTTGAAGGTTTAGAATAGTTGATTGATTCTTACCTTCAAAAATGGTACAAAGTGCATCCCATGCATCTTTATCATTTTCAGCTTCACTTATGTGAGGCTGGATCTCATCAGTATTAGCTAAGATAATCAACATGAGAAGATGATTTTTATTTATATCCCATGCTTTTTGATCTGCTCTTGTTGATGTGGGTCTTGTTTTAGTACCATCTACTAAATCCCAAATTTCCTCTACAGTTAGTATGGCTTTCATATTAGTTTTCCATGCTGAATAGTTAGGACCTTTAAGCAATTGTGTATCATTTAGGTATTTTTTGATAGTTGCCATGATGAAGGTCCTAGAATTTACACTAAGATGATATTTATTTCACTCTTAAGTGGTATTTAATGGCACCTCCCTTAACACTCTCTTTGAAGAAATATGATCAGTTTGAGGATATTTAAGCCAAACAAATTAGAAGTGAAAGAGAATTCACTCAAAAATATATTTAATGACACCTACATGAAAATCCTCTTGAAGAGGAATAATCAGTTTGAGGATATTGAGCCAAACAAATAAGAGTAAATTTTAGGTTTTGTAAAGAGAGAATATCAATTTTACAAATGGCTTATACTTATGCAAATAAATTACACAATTTATTGTGAAATTTTGAGGTTTTTAGTGCTCTTGATTTTTATGACTTTTAATTGAAAAGAACAATAATTTAAATGCAATAATAAATCAAAGATTGCCCACAAAATTATTATCACTTAGGTGTTGGATGCAACCAAAAATACACCAAATTTGTCAATTTGTAATAAATGTATCGAGTAAAATTGAAAATGCACCTTATTACCAACGTTTGCAACAAAATTTGTATTTGTTGTGCAAAAAATTAATATTTTATGTTTCCTCTTGCTTTTCAAAATTGTAAAGAATGTGGCATAAAACAATTGCCTTTACTTTTTGTGTTGCAAATTTAACAAGTTTTGATTTTTAAGTGCTCCTCACTTTGTGTTACAATTTTGCAAAGAAATAGAATTTCTTGTCTTCTCCCCTTTGATTTATAAAATTAACAAAGTAGCACTCCTTTCAAGTCAAATTGACACACGACCCACATTTGAAAGGCTTTCCTGAACCAGTCGACACACGACTTAGTTTTTATGGACCCAAGGTCTTCAATATCTTCTCACTGCAAGCTTGTAAGTGGCGGTTTAGCTATTTGCAAAAACATTAATGTGTAATTTCTATTGTTATATTCCTCCTTGGAGAAAAAAAATGCATAAATTTTAATTTTTTATTTTGCAAATTTGGTGTCTCCTTGTGTTACAATTTGGCAAAAAAGAATTCAAGTTTGATCCTTTATTGTTTGTAAAATTAACAAGGATTTTGAGAAGAATTTAGGCTCCCTAATTTTGCAAGAAAAAATTAGTGCTATTCTTTGTCTTATATCCCCCTTTTTAGAGAAAACAAAAGCACTCTTGGTGTTGCAAAAAAAATAGGATTTCCCTTGTAATTTTCAATTTTATTGTATAAATTTAATTAATTCTAGCATAATTAAATTAATAATAAAATATATTTTTAATTAAAATCACTTGATATAAAAAAATGATTTTATGTTAAAAAAAATGGATTAAATTATTAATAAAATAGCTAAGAAAAAAAAAATACAAAAAAAAAAATTAAAAATTTTATACCTTAAATTTCTTTTTATTTGGACTATGTCAGGAGTCAAACTCTCGATCCTGTGCATAGAGCCTTAGCCCAACCGGATCAACCAGTCGGGCTAGGACCTTCATTGGAAAGGAAGTTCTAGCGCATGCTCTATATTTATCCATGGAGTGTGCACTAGAAAAATAATTATTTGAGACATTGTCCCACATGCACCATGTTGGTGCATTTTGGTTGTTTAAAAACAAGAAGACTCCCATTTGTAATCAATTGCCTTTGGGAAATTGGTTACCTTACATTTTTCTGGCCAAACGATAGTTATAAACCCCAAAGTGCCACGTGGCATTCTTCAAACCCCGAAATGCCACATAGATTGCTTAGAAAACTATGTCGATGCCACAGTTTGCCTAGAAAATTGTGCCCCTTCCATGTCAATGAACTGCCACATTCTTGAAATTTGTTTGCCTATCCAGTCAGTAGCTTCATAGGTGGTGCCTGCCACATCAGGTTCCTTGATTTGTGTGTGGTTTTTCCAACTTCGTTAGCATCTATAGGGATTTTTGGTGGATATCAATGTCACTAGGTAGCATTAATATCAAGGTTTATCCATTGTCGATGTCTATGTCAGCCATGATTAAGGTGTATCCGTTGTCTGTGTTGGTCCATCGAGTGGTCCACTTTGGGTCTAGTGGCAGAGTTAGGGCATGTCCAGTGGCAATACTCAATAGTTGTATCTAGGTTGTTGTAGATCTCGAGGTCAATGATAGTCCTTGTTTGGTGTGAGTGTCATGTGAGTTAGGGCCTAACAGAGTTGTACTTCCTATCAGGTATACTCGCATCAGGGCTAATAGGGTTATCCCCTATATTAGTTGTCAAGGGGTGGCTAGCCCTTTAATTAGTTTTGTGTGTTGTTGGTCACAAATCTGCCTAAGTACAAGATTTCATCACTTGTGCACCCTAGACTCGGCCAACATTGAAATGCCGAGAGAAAGAGAAGTCTCCTGGGCCAATCTCTAGAGAGGGATGGCTCCCAAACTAATCTAAACTGGTTTCAAGATAAGGATGTAGGAAAGAAATGGAAAATGTAGAAAGAAAGGGAAATAATAGAAAGAGATGGAAATATGGCCGAAGCCGATAGTGGATGGGGAGAACAACCTCAACTAGCAAATAAATTCAACTAGGTCCTAGAAGCTAAGTAGCAACTAATTCTTAGAATGCATATACAGAAATTGGATCAAGCATTAGTCGTAAGTTCACCTCCAATTATACTCCAAATGTTCAAATGAAAATACAGCCAAATCTAGAATAGTATAATTCAACTTATATTAACACTGGACTAACAAAAGTGACTCAGATAGAAAGCATCACATGAAAAATAGTTTGGATCACCAACTCCAAAAGACACTAAGAATAGATCAAAATGCATCTAGGATTTTTGCTTCAATTTTTGTAAAAAGGTCCTCCTCCCTTTGCTTGAGATTTTACATTGGTATTTATAGAGGTCTTTCCTCTCCCTTTCACATTACAACATTTAAAACATAAAACATATTTTGAAGGGGCGATCCACAAAATATGCACTTGAAAAGAGAAACAATCCCCCTTAATCTGCCTCGGAGAAATCACACTCCCTATTTTTATGGATCAAAACTAAAAATCAAATAGAAACAAGGGACCATATTTCTTCATTAAATGACCATTATTAGGGCAAGCTAAATGTTGTTAGGATATCACGAACAAGAACTTTTAATACTGGAGGTATCTTGAATTTTGGTGGCATCGAAAACATGCCTCATGTTCTTCCATCTGGCGCACATAGGTAAACAACAACATTTAATCTTGGAGCCTCTTTGACCATGATCTCAAAATCATTTGGAGAACTTTTATTTGATCCTTATCTTCTCCTCACGTTCTCCTATGCAATTCTGAAGGAAAAATGTGGACTGAATTGTATCGGGCCTTTGTTGTTGCTTCTGTCGCGAAAATGAGATAGGTCACGAAAATGCGACATGTCGTGATATCGCGACACTTTTACCTTACTGCTTTCTCTTCTTGCCACCAATCATGAAAATGCAACATGTCGTGAAATCGCGACATCTTCTCTTCGTTCATATTTCTCTTCTTGCACTTGCATGAAAACGTGACAAGTCATGAAATTGTAACATGTCACGAAATTGTGACATCTTCCTCTTGGTGCTATCTTGTTCACTTTCTCATCATGAAATCATGATATGTCATGAAATAGTGACATTTCTTCCTCCTGGCTCCTTTTTTGCTTTATACCCATGAAAACACACCATGTCACGAAATCGTGACATCCTTCTCTTTCTTGGATTTCATCTTCTTGCAAGTGGCAAAAATGGGACATGTCACAAAATTGCGACATTCCGTACTTGGCACTGTTTTTCTTGCTTTTGCACCGCGAAAATGTGACATGTCATGAAATTGTGAAAATTTCTCTCTGCCTTGCACCTTTTAGCATTCATTCCATGAAAACATGACAGGTCACGAAAATGTGACATGTCGCGATATCGTGACATTTTCTCCGTTTTATCCTTTCATCTTAAACAAGTCATGAAATCGTGACATGTTTCTATCTTCTTGTACTTTGCTGCTGTTCGGCCACGAAAATTCGTCATGTCATGAAATCATGAAATTTCATACTATCTGGCTACTTTCTTGCTTTCTCCTCACGAAAATGTGACATGTCACGAAATCATGATATTTGTCCGTGCTTTGCTCTTTCGCCCTAACATGTCGTGAAATCATGACAATTTTCTGTCTTCTCCTTCGTTGTTGCTTCCTGTCGCGATATCGTGACAAGTTTCTCTTGCTTGGCTTTGTTTCCAAAAATGTCACGATATCGCGACATCTTTCTCCCGCCTTGTGTTTATCTTTGCTGCTGTATGTCGCGATATCATGACATTTTCCTATCTCGTTGCTCTGTTGCCATTGCAAGTCGCAAAAATGCGACATGTCACGATATCACAAAAATTTTCACTTTAGTGCTCCCTCACCACAACAAGTCATGAAAATGTGACATGTCGCGATGTCGCGACAACATTGCCGTTACTACTTCCTTTTGTTGCAACTAGCACGAAAATCCAACATGTCGCGATATCGTGACAATTTTACTCCCTTGCTTCCTTTGGCTGCTTTTAGCCACAAAAACGTGATAGGTCACAAAAATGCGACATGTCACGATATCGTGACATTTTCTATACTTAGCTCTTTTCTTCATCGGATGCCATGAAACTACAATAGGCCATGATATCGTGACATATCATGATATCGCGACATCTTACACTTACTTGCTTTAACACAAAACTTGTAGAGATTTTTGTATTTTCCCTTTCAAAGTGCTTGGAGAGACAAACAGAGGAGTATCTCTACAATTTGTGCATTCTCTTACATGAATAGTAACAACAAAAACAATGTGGTAAAAATGCCAATATTCTTGGCGGCTCGTAGGGTATACAGTTCTATTGTATGCATGAACCTTAGGCCTTTATCCATTGGGCAACAGAGTCAAGAAGCTGGAGGAGCAGAAGAAGTGAGTGTTGGTTGATGTTGGACGTCTCTGCGGGCTGCTGCAACAAGCTCTTGTTGGTGCTCGGCACTCAAAACAGGACCTTCAACAAAAATTTGTAGAATAGCAGAACTTCCCTTATTCCTATAACTACTGCATTTTGCCTAGCTCGGTTGAGCTGGGTAAGTGCAAAAAAGAAACACACACAAACTAAACATAAAATGATACCTAAGCTCCTAAGCAACACTTAGTGCCCTCGGCACTTTATTTATTAGCCGGGCTATTTACAATATTTACACAAAAGTTTACGACATGATTGGCATGCCGCCACCACAAACCCAGCTTTGGGTGTCTATCCGATGAACCTGCAATGTCCAGACCATATCTGATCGTACTTGAGTTGGTCCTTGAAGTTGGGATGACCTCCTAAAGTTCTCCATGTTGTGAACAGGGTGCAACGTGGCAAGTTATCATGCATGTCAGTACCCACACAGTTGAAAAATAATGTAGCAAAGAGATTTGCCACATGGAGGGCTCCTTTGGGTACCAGTTGCAGTAATGGCTGAAGCCAATACCACCATTTTGAAGAGTCCTCTGGCTGTGTGCTGAGTACAGGTTCCTCCAATCTCTTGATGTGATAACAAGATATTTCCAATGATAGGCCTTTCTCTAGGATCTCCTTAGGATCAGCTTCTTGGTGAGACATGTTTAATGGGTTCTGGATGAATACTTGCGTGTTATGCCCTAGGATACAAAAAGAGTGTAAAAGTGTGCCCTCTTTTCTCTCAAGTTTTGCCACTTGAGCTTGTTCTTCTTCTTGGCCCATCTCCTGATGGAAACTACAAGCAACCATATTATCTATTGCCGGGACAAAGCTTGCATATTCACATCGTTGGACTTGGATGAAATCTGCCTCTTGAGCTCCACACGGCTGCATCTCAGGTCTCTGCTCAGTATGAGGAATCTTCCATGGTGAATACTGCACAGGGTAGACAAGAGCGGCCACTATCGGATAAGGTGATGGGATTTCTCCCCACTACCACTTTCTTGATAGGAGCAAAAGTTGTTTCACTCGCACTACTTCCTCAAATATTTGAGGGAACCTTCATTCACCTGATTGCAGCAAGAGGAGGCTTATGTCTGGGTGGAAAGCCTAAACATAGAAGAGGTGGGCTTGGGCAGGTGTCGATTGGATCTTCTCTAGAATTCTCTTCCAACTTCTATAGAATGGAACATTGAAGTCTGTGATGCTCTCCAGAGGTGTTCTCGTGATGTACATTAAAAGCTGAAAGGGATCCTGAGAGCCGTCAAAGGGATCCTGAGAGTCGTCGAATGTTCTGATTAGTGCTCCCACTAAGTCATCCCATGAGCAGATGCTTTTACACCCGAGCAGTCTATACCACTGCAATGCCCTTCCTTCCAAAGACAGAACTAGAAGTCTGATCATGACATCTTCATGGATTATGTCATGGAGGATTGACAAAGTGACAACATCTTCAATATGCTCTAGGGCCATTCCCTTAGTGCCATTGTATTTTGTCAGTGTCCTCAAGGCGATTTTAGGAATTTCATGGTAACTTTGAAGATTCAGGGGGCCAGGATCATTCCAGCTAGGACAACTTACACTTGCCATTATAGCAGTGGTCTGCAGAGATCATGGTTATTGCCACTAAGTCAAAGTTTCCAGGTGAACATTCTTTTCTCCGCTTATGAGGTCAAGGCTGCTCACTGAACCTTGACTCCTCCAGGGTGTCTTCTTTTAGATTCAAAAGGGATCTACGATCAAGAAATTTAGATCTTTAGCTTAGCAGAGTCGCCAAATGAACTTACAATCTCTACTTTGAGGTCAAGACAGTTCATCAAAAATCTTGATTCCTTTGGGTGTCAAAAAAAATGGGCATGCCAAAAACTGTTGGCACAGGTGGGTTTATCAACTTGGAATAGTACTTGTCCCACCGATTATGGATCTTACTGAGAGAGAAACTGTCTGTCCCACTGGGCATGCCAAAAATTGTTGGTCACAAATCTACCTAGTCATAGATTTCATCACTTGTGCGCCCTAGACTCGGCCAACATTGAAATGCCGATAGAATTAGAAGTCTCCCAGGCCAATCTCTAGAGAGGGCTTGCTTCCAAACTAATCTAAACTGGTTTCAAGATAAGGATGCAGGAAAGAAATGGAAAATGCAGAAAGAAAGGGAAATAACATAAAGAGATAGAAATATGGCCGAAGCCAATAGTGGATGGGGAGAACAACCTCAGATAGCAAATAACTTCAACTAGGTCCCAGAAGATAAGCAGCAACTGATTCTTAGAATGCATATACAGAAATTGGATCAAGCATTAGTCATAAGTTTGCCTCCAATTATACTCCAAACGTTCAAATGAAAATATAGCCAAATCTAGAACAACAGAATTCAACTTATATTAACACTGGACTAACAAAAGTGACTCAGATAGAAAGCATCACATGAAAAATAGTTTGGATCACCAACTCCAAAAGACACTAAGAATAGAGCAAAATGCATCTAGGATTTTTGCTTCAATTTTTGCAAAAAGGTCCTCCTCCCTTTTCTTGAGATTTTACATTGGTATTTATAGAGGTCTTTCCTCTCCCTTTCGCATTACAACATTTAAAACATAAAATAGATTTTGAAGGGGCGATCCACAAAATATGCACTTGAAAAGAGAAACAATCCCCCTTAATCTACCTCGGAGAAATCACACTCCCTATTTTTATGGATCAAAACTGAAAATCAAACAAAAACAAGGGACCATATTTCTTCATTAAATGACCATTATCAGGGCAAGCCGGAAGTTGTTAGGAGATCATGAACAAGAAATTTTAATACTGGAGGCGTCTTTAATTTTGGTGGCATCGAAAATTGCCTCATGTTCTTCCATCTTGCGCACATAGGTAAACAACAACATTTAATCTTGGAGCCTCTTTGACCACGATCTCAAAATTATTTGGAGAGCTTTTATTTGATCCTTATCTTCTCCTCACGTTCTCCTATGCAATTCTAAAGGAAAAATGTAGACTGAACTATATCAGGCCTTTGTTGTTGCGTCTATCATAAAAATGAGACAGGTCACGAAAATACGACATGTCACAATATCGTGACACTTTTACCTTACTACTTTCTCTTCTTGCCACCAATCACGAAATCACGACATGTCGTGAAATCGCAACATTTCTTCCTCCTGGCTCATTTTTTGCTTTATACCCGCGAAAACGCACCATGTCACGAAATCGCGACATCCTTCTCTTTCTTGGCTTTCATCTTCTTGCAAGTGGCGAAAATGGGACATGTCGCAAAATCACGACATTCCGTACTTGGCACTGTTTTTCTCGCTTTTGCACCGCGAAAATGCAACATGTCATGAAATCACAACAATTTCTCTCTGCCTTGTACCTTTCAGCATTCATTTCATGAAAACGCGATAGGTCACAAAAATGCGACATGTCGCGATATCACGACATTTTCTCTATTTTGTCCTTTCATCTTAAACAAGTCATGAAATCGTGACATGTTTCTATCTTCTTGTACTTTGCTATTTTTTGGCCACAAAAATTTGTCATGTCACGAAATCATGACATTTCGTACTATCTAGCTATTTTCTTGCTTTCTCCTCGTGAAAACACGACATGTCACGAAATCGTGACATCTCTCTGCGCTTTGCCCTTCAACCCTGACCTGTCGTGAAATCGTGACAATTTTATGTCTTCTCCTTCGTTGTCGCTTCCTGTCGTGATATCGCGACAAGTTTCTCTTGCTTGGCTTCGTTTCCAAAAATGTCACAATATCGTGACATCTTTCTCCTGCCTTGTGTTTATCTTCAACCCTTCCGCGAAAACGCGACATGTCGTGATATCGTGACATTTTTCCTTGGCGTTCCTCTTTGCTACTGTATGTCGTGATATCGTGACATTTTCCTATCTCATTGCTCTGTTGCCATTGCAAGTCGCAAAAATGTGACATGTCGCGATATCGTAACAATTTTCACTTTAGTGCTCCCTCACCGCAACAAGTCACGAAAATGCGACATGTCACGATGTCGCGACAACATTGTCGTTACTGCTTCCTTTTGCTGCAACTAGCATGAAAATCCAACATGTCGCGATATCGTGACATCTTACACTTACTTGCTTTAACACAAAACTTGTAGAGATTTTTGTATTTTCCCTTTCAAAGTGCTTAGAGAGACAAACAGAGGAGTGAGTATCTCTACAATTTGTGCATTTTCTTACATGAACAGTAACAACAAAAACAATGTGGCAAAAATGCCAATATGTGTCAACGATGGACCCTGGATTAGCCAGGCACTGACAGGGTTCTCCTCCCTGTTAGTAGTCTAAAGGGACTTCTCATCCTCATGTCAAGAGGGAGGTCTCCTCAAGCTAGCACCTCGGGCAAATCACCAAAAATCAGGTTCTGGTTGCCCATTAGAGGGAGTGCCTACTATTCCACTTGGGCCTGTGGGTCACTGGTCCAAATTAATGTTTCAAATGAAACAAATAAATTAGGATAACTTAATAAATTAAGCAAATAATTAACAACCAACTTGGCTTCTTTGAAATGCTTGGAACGAGAGACTTCCTCTCACCTTGACCAGTCTGGAATGAGATTTCCTCCCGCCTTGCCTAGTGTGCCTTGCCTCTTTGCTTGCCTCCTCCGTAGCTTTGCTGCCAATGTTGGCAAATGCACTATGAAATAAAATATGCATAAACCATAAACATTAACATTGATATGAGTAGAGTTTAAATAACATATGACTTAGGCTATGAATAGCCTAAAGCAACTGTTTCCATCTTAGGTAGTAAACAACTTGAATTAGGACTAAGATAGCTAACAACCTTAGAGATTCATACTAACCACTAACCAAATATTATTCATGTTACAATATGAATAATCAAATATAAATATATCTCATTAAGCATAGGTAATAGTTAATGATATTTACAATGGTAAATTAAAGTAAATAATGGAATAACCTAGTGGTAAAAATAAATATTACTTTTTACCATTTGGTAAATGAAATCTACCCTAATGTATAAAATATGGTTAATATCCTGAATAATAGAATATTACTCTAACATGATTTTCAATTTATGTGCTTCTATGGTCTTGGAATACGTGATTTGACTTTGAGGCCACATGATTTTTTTTTTTTTTGAATTTACATGGTGGAATCAATAGCCGCCATGAATCCGGGAAGGCTGTCCAACTTTTATGGCCGCCATAGTATTCTGCATTGTCCGCCTCGGAAACTACAACACAGATCTTTGCGCAGTCCACCCCTATAACCACCATGCCACAATCATTTTAAACCTTTTATGCCACTAAAAGCACCAGGAAAGGGACAAGCGTTTAGTCCGACGAGGCCCGAGATTTGAACCTTGGACCTCCTAGGCCACGTGATATTAAAAGGGCCAAGTGTGGAATTATTTAGGGAGTCATAAGGTGTGTTAATTAAATATTTTACTTTGGGTGCTTAGGAAATAAATAAAGCATTGGAGATTATAAGGTGTAAACAAAGGGACTTTATTTTGATATGTGTTGAATATTATTTTGAAAGAGAAGGAGATTATAAGGTGTAAACAAGGAACTTTATTTTGATGTGTGTTGAATATTATTTTGAAAGAGAAGGAGATTATAAGGTGTAAACAAGGAAATTTATTTTTTATGTATGTTGAATATTATTTTAAAAGTGAAGGAGTGATAAGGTGTACTTGTAACTTGAAATTTTGTTGTATTTCTTGTATGGTGAAATATTTGTTGAGGTAAATATTCTTGTGGAGATTTTAAGAGATACTATTGCTATCTAACCTAGAATTGGTAAAATGATTTGGTTGTGAGTAAAATAGGTTTTGAAGACATATCTCCATCAAAGCAAAGAGGTTTGGGAACATCATATTTTGTTTGAAATGTTGGAATGTATTTTGTGAAATATAAGGTGGAGTGAAAAGGATTGTTTGATGAGCATTGTTGGAAATATTTGAGTGAGTTTTTATATGCTTCATTGGTGAATGTTTAGAGAAATTTTGAGATAGATATTGAAGATTATTTGAGTTAGGGTTTGAGACCCACATTGTGCTCTTTATTTTAAGAAGTTTAAAAACACTTGTTTAGGGTTAGTGAGCAAGTTGTGTTTCATTGGTTGAATGATTGAGTGAAATACTTGAGAATTAGATTTGAGTGATATTGAAAGTAAATGTGCAAACATTAGAAATCAGATTTGTGAAAGTGACAGACTTAATGATTGAGTAGAACATATTGAGTTTTGATAGAGTACATCATTCTCTATATGTTCTAGAGGTTAAATGAATTCTAGATAAAATATGTCTAAACTACTTCAAGTTAAAGGAATTACCTTGAATATTAGACAAAGCATTTGATAGCATTGTGTGCAAGATTTGAGATTGATTGAGCATATTTTGTGAGTTATTTTGAGTATGTATTAAGATATATTTGAGAAAGCCTTGGTGAAGACTTGAAGGCAGATTTGAGCAAGTCTTGGTGAAGACTTGAAAGTATATTTGAGGTAAGTCTTGGTGAAGACTTGAGAACAGATTAAGCAAGTTCTTGAGAGGACTTGAAAGAAGATTTGAGGAAGTCTTGGTGAAGACTTAAGAGCATATTGAGAAATTTCTTGAGAGAACTTGAAGGTAGATTTGAGGTAAGTCTTGGTGAAGACTTAAGAGCATATTGAGCAAGTTCTTGAGAGGACTTGAAGGTAAATTTGAAGCAATTCTTTGTGAAGACTTGAGAGCAGAGTTGATTAATTGATTTGTTAAAGCTTTTTGTTAAGGCTTGGGGTAAATCTAAGCAAATTTTATTTATGATTGGATCAAGCTTTTTGTTAAGGCTTGAGGAAAATTTTGAGGAAAGAGTTTGGTACAAATTTATGAGCAGATTTGTGCTATACCTAAGACAGAGTTAGAGCAAATTTGTACTACACTTGGAATAGAGTTTGGTACAAATTAAATATAGAGTTGATAGTAAGATTTAGAGGTTATAGAGTAGAGGATAGGAGTCTCTAGTAGATAGAGATCCATTAGCCATGACAGTGAGGACATAGGTCTTCTATGGAGAGAGATCCATAAGCTAGAGCAGTGGGGGTAAAATTATTCTAGAAGATCATCAGCTAAAGCAGAGTGGAAATAGTTCTCCTATGAATAGATATCCACAAACCAGAGCAAGGGGAAAGAGTTCTCCTATGAATAGAGATCCACAAACCAGATCAAGGGGAAATATTTATCATATGGATTTTGATTTGTGACCCAACTTGGAAGATAAAGTTCTTCTATGGAGAGAGATCCACAAACCAGTTGAGGAGATAGAGGTCTCCTGGATCAAGTTCCATGAACCAGAGAAAAGATAAAATAGTTTCCTATGGATAGATATCCACAAATCAGAGCATAGGGGATTGGTGTCTCCTTTGGATAGAGGTCCATAAACATTGTAATAGGGAATTAATTTCCAAGAAGATTTGTTGAGAAAATTTAGTAGAAATATTTTCTCTGTGGAGTATACCACATTGGGTGAACCACGTTAAATTGGTGTCTCTATTGCATATGATGATTTTTGTATTACTTTGATTACTGCTATTGATATTTCCATTGATAATATTGGATAATATTTTTTGGAAAAGAAAAGTAAAATTTGGTCTTATACTATTCACCCCCCTCTCAATATAAGCTTGTGTTCTTCATGTAAATAATAGAAAATTTGGTCACACTAATTTTTATTATTCATGTGAGAATTTTATAGTAGTAGTTAATATGAGGAGTATTTTCTCTTTAAGGATTTTGAGCTTGAATAATCTATAATGACTAATGTTTCATACATTTCTTCCTCCCTTGTATTTTATTATTTAGGTGAACCTACCAATTATTGATAAATATTGATTTATATGAATATGTCATAGTAAATCATATTCTGTATTCTATATATATTAACAAATTAATTCTTTTGGAAAGTATTCAAACTTGTGTCATATTAGTCTTAAATAAAACCAAAGGTTAAGATGGCGTAGAGGAGAATTGTTAGGAAGTATAGAATAGTAAACATAAGGCAATTAAGACACATAAGGAAATAAATGTTATATAATAAGGTTGATTATAGTTGGATGATGTAGATGAAAAATACCTAGTGACCAAAACTTTGTGTGCAATGTAGTATTTGATATGTTAACATAACTTTGGTTCTTTCCATCCCATCTAGTTATCAAACTTTCATAAAGGCTTTTCCCTTAGACCTCTTCCAGGAGCCTAGTTGCTCTAGTTTTGTAATACTAATACATTGGTCCTTTTTTGGAATCCCGATTTGAGTAAGAACTTACTACAAAATTTCATATATAGTGAAAATTTACTACAATATTATTTATAGGATCATTTCAAAAACTATGTTAATCAGGTTTAAAAGCATTCTAGATTTTGTTATCTCAAAGGAACAAGGAGGTTTTATCCATGATATACAAATTCTTGATGGTATAATCATTGCATAGAAGGTGATACATTCTCTTCATTCTATGAAAATTAAATTATACTTATGAAATTAGATATGAACAAAGCATAAGATAAAGTTTATTGGAGTTTTCTACATTATATTTCTAAAAAATCTAGTTTTTATTAAGGATTGTGTGAATGGATTAGGTATTGTTATAATACTCCAAAATATTCTATTTTCATCAATAGATACCCTATTGAATATTTTGAGTCATCTCATGGACTCCATTAGAATCATCCACTATCTCCATATCTATTTATTATTCTTGCATAAATATTAGAGAGGTATTTATCAAACACAAAAATGAAAGAAAAATTCAAAGATATTCATGCTATAATAAATGGTTTGCACACATCTCATGTCTAATTTGTTGATGATACTTCTTTTTTGGGTCATCACTTAATTAATGAGGATATAGAGTTTAAATCATTATTATCATGCTATGAGAAGGCAATTGGGCAATTGGTTAATACTACAAAATTTAGGATT
The DNA here is from genome assembly GCA_028583015.1 of Wollemia nobilis. Classification (NCBI taxonomy): domain Eukaryota; kingdom Viridiplantae; phylum Streptophyta; class Pinopsida; order Araucariales; family Araucariaceae; genus Wollemia; species Wollemia nobilis. Next base: position 29,562 of record JAQPPZ010013435.1, read on the forward strand.
TTTTATTAACATTGTCTTAGATTTACAATGAATTACTATGGATGTTTTACTATTTAATATTAGAAAATTTCTATCAACATATTTGGGTATTTCTTTATCTCATAAAGGAAAAAAGTATCTTTAGGACTCTATGTTGCACATAAATAAATCTTATCTAGTAGGTTGGAAAGGTAAGTTTCTAACCATGGATGGAATGCTCAAACTCATAAAGACTAAATTATAATCCATCCCTATTTATATGATGCCATTTTCAAGATTCTAGGTAGGTATACCATTCATATTTGATAAAATTATTATAGATTTTCTTTGGAAATGATATGAATAATTTAGGCTTCATCTTTGTGAGTGGGATAGGGTTTGGAAAGAAAACAATAATATAATGAAATATTTATGGAATAATAGACTTATGAGTTTGGTTTAAGGAGAAAAACTTGCTTAGTGATTATTTAAAGATCAAGGAAAGAGTTGGAAAAAATGTTACTTCAAAGGTAAATATAAAGGTAAACGGTAAAGTAGTTTTTAATGTCCATGAGACCATAGGTCATATAATATGATCATCATAGAGAATGTTATTTACTCAACCAATCTTGATTATAGAGTATATTATACAATTCTATCCCCCATTTTATTTGAACCTTGAACCCCCTATTTGGAGTTCCAAAATATTATCATCAAGCCCACTCAAAAATATACACTCTTGATAAGATGAAATTATTCAAGAAACAAACCCTACTTTAAAGGATTGCCAACATCAAACTTTATGTCATATATTTTACAATTGATCAAGAAACTGTTGACAATTTTGTCACATTGCACAATGGGGTAGAAAAATCAAATTTTTGTAAAGTATTTCTCTCAATTTCATGAATTTGCTCCCTTGCTTTTAGAAACAACATTTTCAAGTGTTGCAGCAATTTTGGCTTTCCCTGCTATTCCCCCCTGTACATAAAATGAAGATGAAAGAACTTCGCTGATGAAAAAGCTAAGGAAGATAGCCTCAAGGGAAGAAATGAAAGATGAAAACTACTTCGGGCCCGAAGTCCCTCAAAAAGCTACTTCGGGCAAAAATCTTGCGAAGCGGTGTTGCCGAAGAAAAATACAAGGGAAGAAGAATGAAAACTACTTCGCACCCGAAGCATTTCAAAAGGTTACTTCGGACAAGAAACTTGTGAAGCGGGATTTGAAGGAGCACAACGTTGAAAATACTTCACCGAAAAACCGCCGAAGCACCCACTTCGGGCCTCCCCGCCAGCGAACCATTTCTACTTCACCGAAAGTCGTTGCGAAGCATCTGCTTCGAAAAACCTTCGTGCAAAGTACTTTCACCCGAAGTGGAAGCAGTCAAAGCATTTTTTAAGGCAAGAATGTGCTTCGGCCAAAATCCTCCCGAACCACAATTTTGAAGGAAGATCACGATGAAGCATTTTAACAGTTCATCAACGAAGCAGTTTTGGCACGTCTCTCTAGCAAAGCAGCGAGAAGTGAAGAGCCCATCTTGCAAAGGAAATATGCTTCGACACCCACCATCCCCAAAGCAGTTTTGCGAAGCTCCACCATGTGAAGTACAAATCAAGAAGGAGGATCCACTTCGATATAATTCCATTGCAAAGCGGAGTTGTGGACAAAAATTTAGTGAAGCGCTTCAAGGGCACGCACTCCAAGCCGGGTATTTTCCCGAGGTGATCAAGTGCCTCATAAATGCATTTTTACGTGCCCGATAAGCTTGTTGCTCATTTTTAGCAATTGGAAATGAAGTATCAGTCCCAGAAGAAGAGCCCGGTGAGCATGGTGACCACTCGAGCACTATACCCAGAAGCCAAGGATGCTCAGACGGCTCATTAATGCTTGTTTCCATGATTGACCCGGTCGTAGTTGCCATTTTTGGTAATAGATTTGAGAGCTCAGTCATGAGGGCTACGAAGAGCTGACTTCTTAGGTTTCGAGGGTGTACTCCTCCATTTTGTGCATTTATGGCTCAGAGGGTCGGGTCCTCTATAAAAACCCAGGCATTGTAATGTAAAGAGGGGGGGAACTTTCTGCTAGAAAGCTATTGTAACTTGAATCCCTGCGTTTAATACTAAAGTTCTTTGGGCTTGATTTCTCTCTTGTATGTTGCCTTCTACGTTTATTTCTTTCATCTTTCTTCATTTGCATACTATAATTTTAAATCCTGGATTTAGGTATGTGATTGGGGGCTGAACCCTAAAATTTTCTCGAAGGATACATAGGGGAGGAAAACACCATATTAGTTTTCTTGTATGCCGCCTATGGGTAGTGTTTCTGTTATATTCACTTTTTCCTAATCGTCGTTACTCTGAACTCTGAATTTTGATGAAAGGGGAGGGAGAATCCTAGAACTCGTCCAGAGGATACATAGGAGGATTAATATCATGTTCATTTCGTTATTCTTGGTGTTTTTTGCTGCTCTTTCAAGCTATTGGCTAGCGATCATGCTTCCAGTTCTTTCCCACCATTAAAATACTGAGATTTCTTCCCTAATATTTTATTTCTTTCCTGCATCCATACTCTATTTATCTCTTTCCTATACCCTTATCTTAAACATCAAAGTAGTTTAGTATAGGAGTCGGCCTTTCTCCGAATATTGGCACGAGGGGAATTTCTTCCCTTCGGCCTTTCAATGTTGGTCCAGGTCTAGGGCGCATACACTTACCCAAATCCTTTCCTGGGTAGATTTGATGACCAATAGTTTTTGGCACGCTCGGTGGGACCCGATCAGTCTCACCTTGTGAGTAGTAGTGAGAACCGATGCTCTCATTATTGAAAGACTCTTAGCATATGGTGACTCTATCTTACCCGAGAATATTTCAGTCATAAAGACCGATACCAAAGTCTGTGTCTTCATGCAAACAAGATGGAGAGTTAGGAATAGAGGAGAGGAAACTGAGTTCTTTGAGATAGATATTGATGCCTTTGGGGAATGATCTAGGTTGGTCACCCCTGAGTCTTTGTTACGTGGAACATCCTCGCAAGAGGCTACTATTGATGAACAAGGCCTAACTTATGATAGCATAGTGGCTAGCTTTCCTCCTAATCCTCCCAACTCACCGAAGCATCCTAGTGCCTCCATTCCTATTGGTCATCCTATTAGAAATCAAGGAGGAGCTTTGGGAATTCTTGTTTCTCAAAATCCAAGATTAAATATGGCACAACAACAACAACAACAACAAATGCAGCAGCAACCGCCGCCTAGATTATTCCCAGCATGGAATTCTTCAGGACCGCTAAATCTAGTGGGACAAGGGCAAGTGTCGCCTGCTACTATAAAGAAGATCCCAACATTCGATAGGACTGGGAAGACTGCCCTAGAGCACATCTAGGATATAGTTTCTCTAGCAGTGATCCATGACATCACATAAGAGTGAGTTATGGTAAAGCTTCTGGTTCTGTCTCTTAGAGAAAAACTCCTCTACTCGTATAGATCTTTACCACCCAGTACTATTATAGGATGGGACCAGTTAGCCAGGCAGTTGATGTGAAGCTTCAATGAGTCCACCGATCCGACCTCTCTCCTACACCAGTTCACAATGATCCAGAGACATCCACAAGAAGAGATCACCGACTTCAATGTTAGGTTCGCTCGAACCTGGAAAAGAATACTAGTTGGACTTCGTCCAACTGACGAAGCTGTAGCATACTATTTCCTTCGAGATTTCAATCCCAATATCAACGTCATGGTGAGGTATTCGAATATCAATACCTTACCATAGTTATATGAGTTAGCCCAGAAAGCGAAGATGGATCTAATAGCTATGGGTAAGCTTCCCCAAAGGATGTCGATGCCCATACTTCCTGATTTCCATCAATCCTAGTATGCGAGTGCAGTCGCTTCATAGATCTCTGTAACCCCTACATACCCTATCTCATCTTGGAACCCGAATCCCATTGTGTCCCAAATCATCGCTCCACAAATTCATTTTCCCACTTTTTTGACTTCGTAGCCCACAGTCACTTCGGCATTCCCTATACTGCTAGAACCACTTCAACACCCTGCCCTACCTCTAATACCAACAATGGCTCCATTTCCACCTATTCCTAAAACCGATGACATGTAAGCCAAAATACTGCAAGAAGTTTAGTCCCTGAACTTCACAGTGCAGACCTTGTCTAATGACATGACCATTATGAAGAAGAAGCAAGTGCAACAAGAGTTTCTATCGAGAAGATATTATCCTACACCTGCACTTACTAAAGATCAAGCGGTCTAGCAAGGAAGAGCTTCGACAAGAAATGCTGCAATAGACGAAGCCCCAAGCACTTTCAATTATATACATTGGTGCTCCACGTGTAATGACCCTCATGAAGAGAATACCTGCATGCTGCACCAACACTATGTACAAACACTGGCGAGCAGTAGTCATGGCGGTCAGGTCAACGTCATCAGGAAATTGGATCAGAACCTTGTAATTGGTGAAGAAGAGCTAGTTGCAATCCTTACCAGAGGAGGAAAGAGGTCGATAGAGGTGGATGCTACTCAAATGGCTCCCTTAAAGGTGCATGCTCATCATGAGAAAGGACAACAACCTCCATCGACCCCAAATGAAGCTCGATAGCCTGCACTAGTCAAAGGGAAGGCCCAACAAGCCCCTGCAAATCCATCGCAGGTGGAAACTAAGGAATAGGCTAGAGAGAAGCTCAAGCTTCCTTCGCTGACCAAGCGACAAAGGGTCAAAGCTACGAAACAATATCACACCAGATATGAACCAAGAAAGGAACATGAGGTGCCCAATTTCTTGGCGTACAACATTGTAGATGAGCTGAAGAGGATTCCAACCAAAATTAGTTTGTACGACGCATTGCAGCTACCTGGTCAGGTGGACCTATTGCAAGAATCATTAAAGATAACCAAAGCAAGAAAGGCAACACTACTTGTCCTAGTGCATACCCTATCAACATCCATTATGGGGAAGAATAGGCCATCGTTGTTCTACATGTCTCTACAGATGGAAGGGTATGTTGTACATAACTATATGATTGACTCTAGAGCCGCGACAACAGTCATGCCCAAAGAAGTGTGGGAGGAGATAGGGATGGAATACACGTGAAGTAGTCACGACGTGCTACAGTTGGATGGTACTCCTGTGAAGACTATAGGAGTGATTAAAGATATTCCTATCTAACTACATAAAATGCCTCAGATCACAGTTATACAAGAGGTGGTAGTCGTTGACCTTGAGCCCTACTTCAGTATGTGCTTGTCGAGAGAATTTACGTTAAAACTGGGAGGATATCTATCTATGGACTACTCGCACTTGGATATTCCATTCAAAGGGAAGAAGATAAAAATCTACAATGAGAAGCCTTCCACCTTCCTCATAGAAAAGATGTCCGAAGGAGAGAGCAGTGATCTTGTGCATGCGATAGTATAGGAGATAGAGCAAGTGGACCTGGTCGAAGAGTCCCTCGCACAGTTAAGTTGTGAAGATGAGTTTTCATTGGCAGAATTTAATGCCATGATAGAAACCGAGATGGGATGTTATGCCATCGCCAAGCCTGAGAAACACATCAAATCAGAAGATAAAGTCTTTGCCCAAGGATTGTGGAAATTGTTCTTCGATGGCGCTCGATGCAAAAATGACGCCGGGGTGAGGATTCTTTTAGTATCACCTTCTGGAGACCAGAAGGAATATTGTTATCGGTTGGTGTGGAGTTGCACCAAAAATGCAATAGAATATGAAGCATTATGCCTAGGACTCAAGAAAGTAGAAAAGTTGGGCATAAAGCATCTCCAAATATTTGGAGATTTTGAATTGGTATGCAATCAAGTCACAAACAAGTGCACTTCAAAAAAACACTATCTTAAGTCATATCAAAACAGGGTATGGTACTTGCTCGACCAATTTGAATCTCTCAATCTGCAGTCTATTCCAAGAGAAAAGAACCGACATGCCAATGTTCTAGCATCCATTGCAGCCAAGTATTCTCCAGCAGAAGACATGGTGCATAAGCCTAAATATGTGAGGATGATTTACAGGCCCTCTATCCCAGACAGAGATCTGCATTGGCAAGTTTTTGACAATGATGAGCAGATTGTGAATTTCATGATTCAAGAAGTAGCCACAGTTGAAAGCAGAAGCCCTTATGAAGAAGAATATGAAGGGCTGGTTCAATTGAAGAATAATCACGTTCCCAAGGGATTAATTACTATTGAAAGCCTCTTTGATCAGAATTATCGAGCAGTTTCTCACAAGATCAAAGTTAATGCAAAGCAGTATCAAGATTTAGAACTTGAACCTGGGAAAGCAATAAAAGTTGGAATAGATTGCACTTCGGAAGAGCTAGAGAAGATCCGATCTCTATGCAGAAAGTATCCAGACACAGTGGCTTGGTCTTATCAAGATCTAAAGGGATATGATCGACAATTGGTCCAACATACAATTGAGTTGTAGGAAGGGATCAAACCTTTCTGACAGAAGCAAAGGCCTGTCAATCCAAACATCGAAGTCTTGATGAAGGCCGAACTCCTAAAAATGCTCGAAGCAAAGATAATTTATCCCATCAAGCATTCTTCTTGGGTAGCGAATCTAGTCCCAGTTAGAAATAAGAACAAAGATATACGATTGTGCATGGAATTTCGTAACCTGAACCAGAATTCTCTCAAAGATCACTACCCTCTCTCGTAGATCGATCAGATCTTGCATTCGATGGCTGGGGCTCAATGCTTCTCCCTACTCGATGGTTTCTTTGGATACAATAAAATTTGGATCAGGGACGAAGACTAGTACAAAATCGTGTTCACTACCAAGTGGGGAACATTTTCTTACCAGTGAATGCCATTCGGCCTTTCGAATGTGGGGGCCACTTTTCAGAGGGCGATGGATTTAGCTTTTGGTAAACTCTTGAATAAGTTTATTGTTATCTATTTAGATGACATGACCATCTTCTCCTGAAGAAGGGAGGATCATCCTTTACACTTACAACAGATTTTTGAAAAATGCCAAGAATTTGGCATTTCAATCAATCCGAAGAAGTCCATATTCGCAGTCAACGAAGGGAAGTTGTTGGGACATGCGATATCAGAAAAGGGTCTCGCTGTAGATCCTGACAAAGTTGAGGCTCTAATGAAGCTCCCACTCCCAGTAGACAAGAAAGGACTTCAATATTTCTTTGGCCAGATCAACTTCGTGAGGAAGTTTGTCCCAGATTTCGCCCAAGTTATCAAGTCAATGTCCAAAATTTTGAAGAAAGGTGCAGAATTCATCTAGACAAAAGAGAGAAAATAAGAATTCAAAGAAATAAAATCCCAAATTGCTCAAGCACCGGTCCTGACCAACCTTGACTACAATCGGGACTTCATCCTATATGCTATAGGAGAACCTGAGAGCTATGCTGCGGTCCTGACACAAAAGGGGGAAGATGGCGAAGAGTGCCCCATCATGTTTCTAAGCCAAGTGATAAACCCTCATGAAGAAAAATATAATTTCATAGAAAGGTAGGTGCATGCAGTAATGAAGTCTCTTAGGAAATTCAAGCAATTCATCTCCCAAAGTCGGGTTATAGTATTTGTCATTCACCCCGATGTGTGCAATTTCATCATCCAAGGAGAATTGGGTATTCGGTTGGATCAGTAAGATTCAAGAATTCAACATCGAGATAAAACCTACAAAACTGGTTCACGGTCATGCATTGTGTCAAGAACTGGTGAAGAGCGTAGTGGCCAAAGCTACAGAATCTCAGTGGGATGACTCACCAGTAGAAGAATGCTTCGCAAACCAGTAAGAGGATGAGAAATATTGGGTCAATGAAATATTTGAATACTTCAACACTGGCAGATGTCCTTCACATCTAAATGCTTCACAACAAAGGAATTTTAGGATGCGGTCCTCCCGATATACCTTGTGCTCCGAAGGCCTATTTTTTAGAAACATTGATGGCGTCCTTCTCAGATGTATAAAAGATGATGATAAAAGGAGAGTCCTGGGAGAATTCCATTCAAGATTATCTAGAGGTCACTTCGCAAGGAGAACAACGGTGCTAAAAATAATCAAGGCAGGTTACTATTGGCCCACACTCTTTGCTAATGCCTTCGTAGTTTGTCGCAAATGCGAGCAGTGTCAAAAGGTCATTGGCCAAAGCAGAAATGCTTCAATGCCTCTCCAACCGATACAAGTAGAGAAGCCTTTTCAACAATGGGGGTTGGATTTCATAGGGGTCATATCACCAAACTCCTCCATTGGGCATAAGTTCATCTTGACCGCGACCGACTACTTCACCAGATGGGCCAAAGCAGTTCCCACAAAGCATGTTGATTAGGAGACCGTCATAGCCTTCCTTGAAGGATTGATCACCCGGTTCAGCATTCCCGAAGCAATCATAATAGACAATGGTCCTAGCTTTGTAGGTGCCAAAATCAATGAGTTCATCTATCGATATGGGATATATCATAAAGTCTCCTCCAACTACTATCCATAGGGCAACGGATTGGCAGAATCCACCAACAAGACCTTGTTAAGGGTGCTAAGAAAGCTCATAGAGATGAACAAAAGGACTTGGCATCTCCTTCTAGATTGTGCCTTGTGGGCCGATCGAATTTTCATCAAGAAGTCAATCAAGACTTCACCTTATGCCCTGGTCTACGGCAAGGAGGCCATCTTACCTACCCACGTAGAGATCCCTGCATTATAGCTGTTAGAAGGAGAAGGAGTCAATCCTATGGAAAATAGACTGGCTCAGATTTTACAGCTAGAGGAAGATCACGAGAAAGCCTATCAGAGCTTCGCTAAGCATGCTCAGGTCACCCAAGATTGGTTCAAGAAGAAATCATCATATCGCACATTCAAAGTGGGAGATCTGGTATGGAAGTGGGACTCTTGGAAGGCCAATCCTGGGAATCACGACAAGCTGGATGCTTTCTAGGATGGGTTGTTCGAAATCATAAAAGTGAACTCGGCCAACTCTTTCATCCTCAAGGATGTAGATGGCCAGGTATTACCAATTTTTGTCAATGGTCTTCATCTAAAGATTTTTCATCGCTAAGGAGAAACAAAAAAACAAAAACAAAAAAAAAATGTGTGTTTTGAGTTTTACTTTTGTATGTAAAATTGTATATAATTTTTCATTTGTGTATATACACCCTGTTTCGAGATTGCAAAAGGCTAAGTGTTACAATGATAAACTCTAGCTTCGCCAAGCATAACCAAAATCTACTTCGGGAACTTTTGATGCGAAGTAGCCGATGCAAGGAGGTTCGCAGCGAAGCACTTTACCCTCAAAAGGCCAAACAAAATTTGAAACCAAGGCATGAAAAATGCTTCGCAAAAGGAAGCATAAGCGAAGCACTTCGGCTTCCAAAAGGTCTTCGGAAGACCGAAGGCATTATCAAAAGGGAAAAGTAGGAACAAAAAGAGCTTCGCACCCGAAGCATTTCAAGCAGCTACTTCGGGCAGGAGTCTTGCGAAGCAGATTTCAAAAGAAGCCTAGCGAAGCATTTTCCAAAGAAGACAAGCTTCGGGGGGGCTACCCTTTTGTGAAGCAAAGCAGCAATGCAGCAAGGGAGAATTACTTCGGGCACGAAGCATAGAATATCTACCCATACTCGGAGGTTCACTACGAAGCAGTTTTAGCATCGGCATCATTTCGCCCACCCAATGGACAAGGAGCATTTAAAATGTGTCTTGGGGGACACATCGACGACAACCTAGGGGATTGTTTGGGGCAAGCAATTTTAATGCAAAGGTGGCAGAACACATCCCAAGAGGATTCAGTTAGGATAAAAGCCCACTCTGAGGTATGAAGTGGTAGCAGGTTGCATTTCCAATGCAAGGCATAATCATCGAAGCATGTGGCCCCACGTACTACGCCGTTGTAGAGCCAATCAAATAGCATGACAACCTCCTCCGTTCGAAGCATAAATTTAATTATGGTAGGTGCCATAAATTTAGGTAGTTGCCTTTTAGGGCTATAAAACGCAAGACCCTAGCAGTGAGAAGGTTATTCATTCATCAGTTCATGCAAGACTAAGAGCCTTCATTGTTAATATGCAAGTCTTACGCCCTTTGTGTTGAAATTCTTGGTGCCAAAGTCCTCTGCGCTGTAAGCCCTGCTTCTACCGTAAGACATCCAACATGGGGAAGAAAAAATCCAAAGAGAAAGGAAAGGAACCAGAAGTAGCCGACCCCAAAAAAACAAAGAAGGGCAAGGAGGAGAAAAAGTAGAAATCGAAGAAGGTTAACCTGAACCTCCACCCAGAAAAGCAAGTCATAGAAGAGAGAGAAGATTCTGAGGATGAACAACTTGAAGAACCACCAATTGATGGGTGGGAGAAAATTAGAGACACAGAGCTCTCAGAGGGTGTGGCTGACCTCCGATGCACTATTGAATTTATGACAAGCAGACTCACCCTAGAGAATAAGAGAGCTATTGCATATTACTCTCAAATTTACTAGTATTTGACCCTGCCCGCTCACCACTATCCTGAATTAATCTGTGCTATCATGCAAAATTACCAGCCCGCCTCCAGGAAAGTGTTGGATGCTATGGGCCATAAGTTATTTTTGATTCTGAAGGAAGATGTGCAAGCAACCTTCGCGCCACAACAAGGGCCGCCTAAGGGCTATTCGGTTTGGAACGTCATTCTGAGCGAACATATGGAGAGGTTCACCTCCAAAAACTACATATTGAAATTTTTGTGCGAAAACCTCAAAAGTGGGCTCCCTTCTGGCAAGCTACCCAAAATGCCCTTACCCTTGGTGGCCTTCAAGAATAGCAATATTTTCTCTATTATTGCATGGGTTGCGGGCCTGTCGACAGATGCTTCGGTGCAACCCTGGCAGGTGTCTTTGGCCGAATGTATTTTGAGAGGGGAATTCTATGCCCTTGATGCTTCAATACCAAACACCAACCCAGTTTTCTTTTATTGGACAAAATGGGTGGCCCGAACCTTGCACACGCGGCTCACTAGCATGAAGAATTCGACGATGGGCTAGTACTTCACACCCTGTTCTTTCCTTGTTTGGTTTTTTTTCTACCATGTTCATAAGCAATTCCTCCACATTGCCATTTCTTCGAGCAGCAAGGATGGAAATCCTCTGCCTGTGTACCAGTGGACTCCCCTCCTATTGAGGATAAAGTCTTATTATTCTTTTAATCAATAGTTCTTGGGACCTGCTATGCATTTTTTGAAGGGCTCTTGCCCTCGGGTGCCCCTCAGTTTGAGAGATAGAGTGGTAATGGAGAAGAAGGGGGACATCTTTCAATTGACACAAGGGCTGGTGATTCGCCTGTTCGGCTTCATAGGAAAGCCCTTCCTGCTGCCTATTTTCCCCTTCGAGTACCAATTTGCATTGGAGGTCGCTCAACAGAGCGATATAACAAACGCCGTCTATGGCCATGATCGGAAATGGGCACATACTTGTGACTTCCCCTTCAATATGGGGGTAATTGAAGTATTTGCCTTGAAGCAGAACATATTCCTGGAGGAAAAGCTTGCCAATTTTGGCCTGCTCTAGATTCCTCAACAATGGCTCTATGATCCCTTGGGAGTGATGAGGGATCACTTAAAATTCAAGAACTTTCATATCTGCCCCCACCCTGAAATTGTGGAGCAAAGAAATAATCCCAATGGGAAGGATCTGGAGTGGCATTTAGAGAGGATGAGGACATTACATCCCTGGCACGAATTTTACCCTATGGAGGTTGAGTTTGACCCTGACCAACATCCCTTCCCAACTCCAGACTCCATGTTTTGGAGAAAGGCGAAAGATGATTTGAAGGAGGAATTGAAGAATTGGGGCGATGAACAACTAAGGGAGTGGTGGATGATGAGAGTCCATCGCCAAAAGATGAATTCCTACAAAATCTTGACAATGGATAAGGACTTCGTAATTGTTTATGAAGCCAATGTTGGAACTTGGAAGCCCATATCTTTCGTCGACTTTGTTCCTCCAGCTACCCCAGGATCGGGCAAAATTCCAAGAGGAGCTGACGATGCCTCAGAACAAGAAGAGGAGGAAGAAGCCGAAGCCACACCATAGGCACTACCATAGGGACCTTCGAAAGGCCATGACACAAGTACCGAAGAGTTGGAGCAACCATTGGAGAGGAAGAAAAAAAAGAGGCAAGAGCAAATTCAAGTGCCTCCGAGCCACCCAAAGCGACCCCGCACGAAGCTCCCAAGTGCTCCTGCTAGACAACCTACATCAAGCCCGGCCGAAGCAAATGTTGAAGATGCAGTGCTACCAAGTGCCGAGATAGTCCCAAGTGTAGACATCATTGATGTGGACGAGCTCCTCCAACAAGAGGGAGACCCCAAAGTAGAAGTCATGGAATTCGGGAGTGCCGAAGTCCAAAAAGAGCAGGAGCCTATTACACAAGAAGTCACCATGGTCGCTCTGCCAAAAGGGCACGTAGGTACGCACTCTCCACCCTTTGCCTTGGTCTCTCACATGTCCACTGTGGTCCCGGCCAAATATTCTCATCAGTCTCTCCCTCCCTCACAAAGTCAATCACCTCTTCACGCATTGCCCCTTGCCACCTCGAATCTGCCCCATGATCTCGTTAGCCCCACTCCACTCGAGTCATCAGATCGGGACAAGTATGTTGACACTACTTCGCCCACCTATGCCACCATTCCCTCAGTTCCTAGGCAGGGTGAAGGTAATACCCCAACGTTAAGCCCTATTCCTTGCTCCCCTATCACACACAACATAGTTCCTCTCGTAGAAGCTCCTGCTACACCCATCACCAAACCTACTAGTGAGGCATCCCCTATTCATTATTTATACTTGTTCACCCCTTTGGCTAGAGATCCAACCTCATTTGAATCAGAGATGTCCTTAATTAAGGAACACCCTCTAGTCGAGAAGCTACTCCTATCCCGACAAAACACAAAGAAAATACTGAAGGAGGCGAGGAAGAAGAGAGGGCACTTTGTGGCCCAGGTGGAAAAGTGCGTTGTCTTCGATTTGAAGGCCAAAAAGTTGCACAAGGTAAAAAATATTTCGAAGGTCCAAAAGCCCCTGGATGAAATGACTCCAACGGACTATGATTATCAAGATAAATCCAAGGACCTGGAGCATTTAAATGTGGATAATGAATCTGCATCTATGCATGTCAGGATTGAAACTTTCTATGCGCATGCAAACATCACCAATCAGTGTAGGTTTGAGGCTGAGAACACCAACATCAAGTTGGAAGAAGAGCTAGCTAGAATCCGCTCCAAGCTGGAGGATTCAGAGGAGCAGTGTAAGCTGACAAAAAAGGAAGCATATGCCCTGAAACATCAAATACTACAACTACAGTGCATAGCTGAGCACCAAGCACAAAGATAGGCCAAAAATGATCTTAATGCCAAGGAAGTTGAGAGCAAGATCTTGCAATTGTAGTAGAAGTTGCATGAAAAAGAAAGCCTAGAACTGTTTGACAGAGGTAGAATCAAAGAAATCCGCTCGCACTTGCTTAGGAATTTTAGGTCTCGGGCCTCCAGTGCCCTATCAATTTTAACCTATATCATCGAAGCACAGCGTGTCGCTACTAAAGGAGGACCAATCATAGATGAGGTCACTCAAAAAGCTAGAGGCCGACTCAAATTAGCCTTTGATGTCCAAAGCACTAAGTATCAGGACTTGCAGGTTGCTGCAATGAGTCGGACGACTAGGGATTGGTCCACGGCCCAAGCCACAGTTCGCGCCTTCTTTTCCAAGGTGAGGAAGGCACAAAAGGCGAAGGACCTCCTGGACGTGTTTGAGAATGAGCAGCATGCATCGCTAGGCTATTTCCAGGATCTCTCTTCCTTGGGTTTCTCGAGCTTCACGGATGATGATGGGAACCTTTTGACCAAGGAAGAGCTTAAGCCGACATGGCTTCATTTTGAAGGGGACGTCTCGGAGATAGATGAATGGGTGAAGCTGATAACAGAAGTGCAGGTCACATATTTCATTCTGAGATACTACAAGATTACAACCTACCTAAACGATCTGTACATCAGAGCCAAACATGTTGATATCCGATAGATTGATCAGTTTCGCATTTTGGTTAAGGCATTGCAAGATCAAGAGACTTTCCCGAAGGGTTCCTGGGCTCATGTTTGTTGAACCATGAAGTGCATCCACCATCACCTTGCCCCATCACCATAGTAGGAAGCAAAATAAGAAGAGGAATAAGAAGAAGAACAAGCTATGGAAGCACCCCTGAAGATAGAAAAGGGCGAAGGGTCTGGAGGTAACTCTCGCCCAACGGATCAAGGCTGAGGGTTCTCCCATCGAGACAAGCTTGTTGCCCCGTGAGCCACCAAGAATGTTGACAATTTTGTCACATTGCACAATGGGGTAGAAAAATCAAATTTTTGTAAAGTATTTCTCTCAATTTCATGAATTTGCTCCCTTGCTTTTAGAAACAACATTTTCAAGTGTTACAGCAATTTTGGCTTTCCCTGCCATTCCCACCTGTACATAAAATGAAGATGAAAGATCTTTGCTGACGAAAAATCTAAGGAAGATAACCTCAAGGGAAGAAATGAAATATGAAAACTACTTTCGGGCCCGAAGTCCCTCAAAAAGCTACTTCGGGCAAAAATCTTGCGAAGCGGTGTTGCCGAAGAAAAATACAAGGGAAGAAGAATGAAAACTACTTCGCACCCAAAGCATTTCAAAAGGTTACTTCAGACAAGAAACTTGTGAAGCGGGATTTGAAGGAGCACAACATTGAAAATACTTCGTCAAAAAACCAACGAAGCACCCACTTCGGGCCTCCCCACCAACGAACCATTTCTACTTTGCCGAAAGTCGTTGCAAAGCATCTGCTTTGGCAAACCTTCGTACGAAGTACTTTCACCCAAAGTGGAAGCATTCAAAGCATTTTTGAAGGCAAGAATGCACTTCGACCAAAATCCTCTTGAACCATAATTTTGAAGGAAGATCGCGGTGAAGCATTTTAACAGTTCATCAGCGAAGCAGTTTTGGCACGTCTCTCCAGTGAAGCAGCGAGAAGTGAAGAGCCCATCTTGCGAAGGAAATATGCTTCGACACCCACCATCCCTGAAGCAGTTTTGCGAAGCTCCACCATGCGAAGTACAAATCAAGGAGGATCCGCTTCGGCACAAGTCCATTGCGAAGCGGAGTTGCGAACAAAAATTCAGTGAAGCGCTTCAAGGGCACGCGCTCCAAGCCAGGTATTTTCCTGAGGTGATCAAGTGCCTCATAAATGCATTTTTACATGCCCGATAAGCTCATTGCTCATTTTTAGCAATTGGAAATGAAGTATCAGTCCTAGAAGAAGAGCCCGACGAGCATGGCAGCCACTCGAGCACTGTACCCAGAAGCCAAGGATGCTCAGACGACTTATTAATGCTTATTTCCATGGCTGACCCAGTCACAGTTGCCAGTTTTGGCAACATATTTGAGAGCTCAGTCACGAGGGCTGCGAAGAGCTGACTTCTCAGGTTTTGAGGGTGTACTCCTCCATTTTGTGCATTTATGGCTCAGAGGGTCGGGTCCTCTATAAAAACCCAGGCATTGTAATGTAAAGAGGGGGGGAACTTTCTGCTAGAAAGCTACTGTAACTTGAATCCCTGCATTTAATACTAAAGTTCTTTGGGCTTGATTTCTCTCTTGTATGCTGCCTTCTACGTTTATTTCTTTCATCTTTCTTCATTTGCATACTATAATTCTGAATCCTAGATTTAGGTATGTGATTGGGGGCTGAACCCTGAAATTTTCCCGAAGGATACATAGGGGAGGAAAACACCATATTAGTTTTCTTGTATGTCGCCTGTGGGTAGTGTTTCTGTTATATTCACTTTTTCCTAATCGTCGTTACTCTGAACTTTGAATTTCGATGAAAGGGGAGGGAGAATCTTGGAACTCATCCAGAGGATACATAGGAGGATTAATATCGTGTTCATTTCGTTATTCTTGGTGTTTTTTGCTGCTCTTTCAAGCTATTGGCTAGTGATCATGCTTCCAGTTCTTTCCCACCATTAAACTACTGAGATTTCTTCCCTACTCTTTTATTTCTTTCCTGCATCCTTACTCTGTTTATCTCTTTCCTGCACCCTTATCTTAAACATCAAAGTAGTTTAGTATAGGAGCCGACATTTCTCCAGAGATTAGCACGAGGGGCATTTCTTCCCTTCGGCCTTTCAATGTTGGTCCAGGTCTAGGGCGCATACACTTACCCAAATCCTTTCCTGGGCAGATTTGATGACCAACAGAAACATGTTATGATGCCTGCTTGGACCCTTATCCTCTTATTTTTTATTTAAATGGCAACCCTTGGATCAAACATGTGTAGCTTGTATAGGTCCAAATGTCAAATATTATTTAATATGAGCAACAACTAGATCATGGATTTTTATTAATAACCTTATTGAAGGAGA
This sequence comes from Wollemia nobilis, assembly GCA_028583015.1. Taxonomy (NCBI): domain Eukaryota; kingdom Viridiplantae; phylum Streptophyta; class Pinopsida; order Araucariales; family Araucariaceae; genus Wollemia; species Wollemia nobilis. Next base: position 45,892 of record JAQPPZ010013435.1, read on the forward strand.
AGAAATTAAAAAATAGAAGATCAGCTTCAAAATATGATTCAAGAGTTTTATTTTCTTATTTTTACATAAAAGGATGACTTAGTTTAAATTTTAACAATAGATAGTGGATACTCGGTCAAGTTGGGATATGAGGATTTAGAGCATTCAAAATTTTCTACTCTTAATTATTTATGTTAGAAGAAACTTTGGTCATAATAGGCCATTAATACAAAGTAATATATTTATAGGAGAGGATCTACAAAGAAGAGGATATCATGTACCTTTCAAGTGTGTCTTGCATGAGAAGGATCTACAAACATTAGAACATTTACTTCTTCATTACAGTAAAAACCCAAGTTATGCCCACTTGGTTGTCCAAACACCCCAAGTCAACCCACTTGGTTGTCCAACATCAGAGGTTACAGTAAGAGAAATTTTTTCTTTTATTTCGATTTATTTTTATTTTATTTTCTAGTATGAGCATGTTAGATCCATATTCATGAGTGCCATTCTGCTACAGTCGAAATACTCATGAGATCGAGATTGGTCAAATCCTGTGTAGTTGCCCATTTTGAACTTCACTCTCCATCCGAGATCCTAAGTTCAGGCAAGGGGTTCCTTTTCCTCTAGGGCCCATATCACCTAGAGGTGTGGTGCATACTTTCCCCATGTATTGACATAATCCCAAGTACTTATGTCATGTAAGACGTAGCGCATACATGATCAAGATAGACGATCAGCCATTTTCCTCGAAGCATCATCTAGGGTCTTATCAATACCCTGGTAACCACCCAATTTTTTGTGTTGATTAACCAACACGATGTCCCATACCATTGTAGACACCAAAATAGCACCAATCTGATTATGTGATTGTAAAAACTGATCGCATTGACACGCACAACCCCTAGGGCAGCCTCCAGAGGTTAAACAGTGGTCCTAACCACTCACACAATAGTTTTGGAAGGTCAAAGGTCAATTTTGCACCTTTAGGCACTTTGCTCCTTATTCGTTCCACCCAAGTATGATTACAAACTGGTATTCACCCCACCCAGGGATGAGTAGCAGTATTCATTCCAGGGTGGGGTAAATAGCAGGTTTGACGGGCAAAAAGTCAAATCTTGACAAATGGCAGCTTAGATCTACCACTTAACTCTTCCTTCATTGCATGGGAGTGTGAGTGAGTGTTTTTGAGTGCTAGAGGCAGTTATAGGGGCAGTCATGGAGCCCCTAATCAGGGAGGAATCTTCTCCCCCCTGGGAAGGCATGATTGCCAAGTGGCGCCTCTACATGCTCATCCAAAGAGACCGTCAGTCCTATAAAATGGTGAGTCTTCTCACCCCAAAGAGGATAAAGAAGGAGCATTTTGATCAAAAAAGTGTTGTCATTTTACATCCTCACACCTTTTGATTTGTGTCTTTCACATCCTTGATCTCTTTTGGAAGGGAGGTCATAGGGTGGTTATTGGAAGCGCAAATCCAAAACCAAAACCCGATATTTGGCCATAACATCCTACCAAATTTGTCTAAAATACCCCATAAGAGGTTTTGGACCCATCCCAAGTGGATTGGTGCCAAAATCAGGCCCCAAATGGTGGGCGTCCTGCCCCTGGGTGCCCCCCACACTACTATAGTCCTAATCGCCCCACCCTGGAGCAATTAGAAATTTGGAGCAGATTTCCTTTCTATTATTTTTGCATCTGATTCTATGTTTCTTAGATAGGTTTTCATTCAAATTTCACATCATTTTGAGTTGTTTTGATCATGTTTTTGTCATTTCCCGCTTTTGCGAACATGCAGGTAGCATCATCAAATTCCTGGTGATAGAGGCTGAATTGGCAAAATTTGACCTTTCGGGTCTTTCCAAAATACCCCATTTTACCTAACCCCAAACTTTGTAGGTGATTTGGAGCCTCCCAGATGGGACATTTGGGACAATGCTTTTTGACGCTTTGTTGTAGGTCTATTCGTCTTGCCCTGGAGTGATTAGAAATCCGTGGTGAATTTTCCAACTGTTCCATTTGTAGTGCCCTCTTGGTAATGTCCTCATGCCTCTGTTAAATTTTTAGATCATTCTGATGTTATTTAGTTATCATTTTATTCATTTTTTTGCATGCACTACTCGTAGGCTTGGGGATTGCATGTTTCATTTTATCTACAGGTGCTACTGAATTTGTGGCTAGATGTTTAGAATATCAAAAAGTGAAGGCAGAGCATTTACATCCAACTAGACGTTTATTTTTGCATGACATTCCACAACACAAGTGGTAGGTTGTGACTATGGATTTTATTGTTGGATTGCCTAAAAATCACTTTCAGCATGATGCCATCTTGGTGGTAGTGGATAAATTGACCAAAGTGGCACATTTTCTGGCTAGAAATATTAAATATGGAGCCTCCACTGTAGCCCAAAAATTTGCCAAGGAAGTGGTACGACTACATGGTTTTCCTGAAACAATTATATCAGACAAGGATTCTTGATTCACATCCAAATTTTGGAAGACATTGCATCAGGCATGGGGAACAAAGCTCAAAATTAGTACTGCTTATCATCTTGACATAGATGGACAAACAAAAAGGGTGAATCAATTATTAGAGGATATGCTCTGCATGTATTGTATGGATCATAAAATGAAGTGATAAAATTACCTTTTTTGGTAGAATTTGCTTACAGTAATAGTTACCATACTTCTCTAGGTATGGCTCCATTTGAGGCCTTATACGGGAGGAGGTGTATAATACAATTATCATGGGTAATCTGAAGGATCGAGTGATGATCGAGTTGGATATGATTATAGAAATGGAAGACCACCTCAATGAAATTCATCAAAGGCTCAAGGAAGCCTTAGATAGACAAAAGAGTTATGCAGATCTTAAGAGAACACCCAAGAAATTCACTATGGGAGACAAAGTATTCCTAAGATTTAAACCTACCAAAATTTCTATTAAATCCTCTAAGCTTAGTCCATGATTTGTAGGACCTTTTAAAATTGTTGAAAAATTAAACCCAATAGCCAAAAGATTAGACTTGCCACCCAATTTATCAAAAATTTATGATACATTCCATATGTCCCTTTTGAAGAAATATGTTGTTGACCCCTCGCATATTTGGAATGTTGAACATTTGTAGATGGACAATCCCCTACCCACTGAAGTGCGACCTATTAAGATCCTTGGTTATTGAACAAAGCAATTGAGAAAAATAGTGCCACATGGAAAGATGTGACCATCAAGAAAATATAGTTTCCATTTTTGTTTGAATAGTGTTATCTCTATGACATGGTTTTATTTTGTCTGAACAATGATATTATCATATCTTGGTTTGTGAAGTATGCTAAATATATTTGATATTGTGTATGTTTGATATTAATAATTCTTGATGATTCAGTTTTAGAAAAATGTAAATTTATTGATGTACTATATTTACTTTCTATTATTCAAGATCAAATTATTTTTTTAAATGCATCAATGAGAAATGTAATCACGGGAACTGTATTTAATCTTAGGGAGGGAGTATGTAATAACCCTCTAGAACTCTACTTTGTTATATGCCTAATTTATCTACAAGGATGATATACTGCTAATGTATCTATGAATATAGAGGACATGTATTATACTGACAAGAACAATGCAAAAGAAAGATGTCTTCTCAATGGACCGCAGGATTTTTCGATGCGAGGTAAGTCATGGGAAATGATGAGTGGTGGTGTACTCGTTGGTTGATAGGGGCAAAGAACCCTATAGGCAATGCATTCACTAGCGGTCATGTAGCTACATTTGTAGGAATGTTTGATGCTTGTCAAAGTGTGAAATTATGATTTTTCGTTGGCAAAGAAGATGCTTAAATGCATGGGAGCCATAGTTAAAAATGGAGTTATGGTATGACTATTTTTGTGCTACGAATCTAGAAGAGAATATATATAAAAAAAATTCTAGTTTTTGTTTTTGTTTTTTTTTTTTCAATAAATTCTATGGAGTAATAAAAGAAAGTGATTTGTAGATATAATTCTTAGTGTAGCACTTACTCCAAATGAAAAATTAACTATAAGGAATCCTAAATAGATTTATTCTAGTAGATTATAGGATTCTTTAGTTTGGATTGCAATGTTCTAATAATATTTCTATCTTTAATCTTCCTCAATGTAAAACATCCAAGTAGCCAAACGAAAAATGGCAATATTTTAAAACTTGGTACAACTTTTGAGCAACTATAAAACCATACTCAATAGTAAACCGTTGCATTGAGAAACCCTTCCAAATAAACTAGGCTTACACAAACATTAGGCTAAGAAATTCTAAGATTGTGGAAGGGGCAATCTTATCTCGCAATCCAAGGTTGTGGGTAGGACAAGATTGATTTTATTTCAAGATTATGGGGAGGAAAATCTTGTAATATAACTATTAATGATGTTTAAGGGTAGGCAATCATCATAAATCAGGGCTCTAAATGTACTTCTAACATAAAAAATATCAGAATGGGAGGTAACGAAGGGTTGTATCGGCATATCTTCTAGGTTATCCCTACTAGTGATGAGTGGTGAATTGTGTTTGACTAGGTAATACCGACAACATGACGGTTGAAAGCACGAGGATACGAAAACAAAAAGGAAATTCCAAGGTGTGATGCAAACGAATCTAAACTTAATTCTAAATCCTATGAACTGAAATGCATGAAAGGAGAGAAACATAAAAACATTGAAACACGGTATCAAAGCAAATATGGAGTACAACCCTTTTTATTAATATGCTTTAGAACCCGGTTACAATCCGTCTCCTCCATTTTCGGGGGCTAGGAGCGTTAAATATGTTCTTGTAACATCAATAGATGGTATTCCTTCTTTCGCATGCCCACATGTAGAATGGACGGACCAAACATCACTGTCGCTTGCGTTCATGAGTCTTGACTCCTTGTTACTCCTCTAATGTCGAGACCCTACATTCAAGGAAATAGAAAAAAATCAGTAGCACTTGTAGATAAAATGAAACATGCAATCCCCAAGCCTATGATTAGTGCATGCAAAAAAATGAATAAAATGATAACTAAATAACATCAGAATGATCTAAAAATTTAACAGAGGCATGAGGACATTACCAGGCGGGCACTGCAAATGGAACAGTCAAAAATTTTGCCACGGATTTCTAATCGCTCCGGGGCAGGACGAATAGACCTGTAACAAAGCGTCAAAAAGCACTATCCCAAATGTCCCATCCGGGAGGCTCCAAATCACCTGTAAAGTTGGGGGTTAGGTAAAATGCGGTATTTTGGAAAGACCTAGAAGGTCAAATTTTTCCAACCTCTATCACCAAGAATTTGATGATGCTACCTACATGTTAGCAAAAGCAGGAAATGATAAAAACATGATCAAAATAGCTCAAAATGATGTGAAAGTTGAATGAAAACCTATCTAAGAAACATAGAATCAGATGCAAAAATAATAGAAAGGAAATCCACTCCAGATTTCTAATCGCTCTAGGACGGGGCGATTAGGACTACAGTAGTGCGAGGGGCGCCCGGGGGCAGGACGCCCATCGTTTGGTGCTCGATTTCAACACCAATCCACTTGGGATGGGTCCAAAACCTCTTATGGGGTGTTTTCAAAAAATTTGGTAGGATGTTATGGCCAAATATCGGGTTTTGGTTTCGGATTTGCGCTTCCAATAACCACCCTATGACCTCCCTTCCAAAAGAGATCAAGGATGTGAAAGACACAAATCAAAAGGTGTGAGGATGTAAAATGGTAGCACTTCATTGCTCAAAATGCTCCTTATCTGTCCTCTTTGGGGTGAGAAGACTCACCATTTTATAGGCCCGATGGTCTCTTTGGATGAGCATGCAGAGGCACCACTTGGCAATCATGCCTTCCCAGGGGGGAGAAGATTCCTCCTTGATTAGGGGCTCCATGAATGCCCCTGTAACTGCCTCTAGTGCTCAAAAATGCTCACTCACACTCCCATGCAATGAAGGAAGAGTTAAGTGGCGGATCTGAGCTACTATTTGTCAAAATTTGACTTTTTTCCTATCAAACCTGCTATTCGCCCCACCCTGGAGTGAATACTGCTACTCGTACCTAGGTGGGGCGAATACCAGTTTGTAATCATCCCTGGGTAGGACGAATAAGGAGCAGAGTGCTTGAAGGTGCCAAATTTACCTCTGACCTTCCAAAACTATTGTGTGAGTGGTTAGGACCACTGTTTAACCTCTGGGGGCTGCCTTCGTGGCTGTGTGTGTCAATGCGATCAATGTTTGTAGTCACATAATCGGATTGGTGCTATTTTGGTGTCTACAAATGCCCCTTTTTGGGATGCGTTGTGTGTGGCAGAGTGCTGAGCAAAAATATATAACCAAAGCACTAATGATTAGGGTTTCTCAATAACCTAACCAACTTTTGATGCCCCAAGTATGGAAAGGGTATGCATTCTTGAATCCTTGCTTCTGACGAGCGAAGGAACTTAATTCAAGTGTTAACATTTTTTAGTGAGGTGTTACTTGATATTGGACATTGATCATTCATGAATAGGCAAAGGGCGCAGCCTTTTGTCTATGGGAACCTTGAGTTCATGATTCACAAATGCCAAGTGTTTGATCAGCTTGTGATTATTGCTTGTTTGCTGCCCCAAGCAAGAGCATGATTGTCTTTGTCAATGATTCTTTGAATGCATGCCATTTCCTTAATTGGGTGTGTATTTGTTGATTGGTAACTAAGTGTGACTACCCCCTCAAGCGACGAATCGATGAGGGAATGACCTACATGAGAAAAGCGACGAGTCGCTTGACCCAAGATGAATTAGGTAAGGGTGCCTTTCAGTTGTTTATCTTTGAATGTGTGTGCAGTTTCCCGACATTTAGACCTATTTTTGGTGGGTGTTTAACCCTTTTTGTGATGCCCCTTGGGGTGGAAATTGTCAAAAATTCATCCTCCTGTGGAGTGGTCCAGCTATGGTAGCCTTCTTGGGGAGTAGGATAGTGAAAATTTGTGACCCCGACATTGGTTTTGTATGCCAGTGAATGACGGGCACAAAGGCGCCTTTGTTTGGCAATGTTATTGCTATTTTTAGGTGGGTTTGGACCCTGTTTGGGATGTCATTTGGGGATGAAATTCTCTGCAATCCGTCCTCTCGTGGAGCGGTCCGGCTATGGTAGCTTTCTTAGGGAGTGGGATAGTGAGTATTTGTGGCCCTGACGTCTGTTTTGCATGCCCAGAATGTCAAGAGCAAAAGCACTCTTATTGGACAATTTTATTGCTTGTTTTTGTGCATTTTGGTACAGTTTTTGCTATTTTTGAAATTTGTGCTCTGTAATCGTCCCTGGGTGGGGAAAATACCAGTTTGGTAATAATCCCAAGGTGGGATGAGCACTAACTAGAGCGCTCATCCTAGGGAGGAACGAGTACAGGACTAAAAGCCTATTTAAGGGCTAAAACTAGGGTTTGGGCTCATTTGTGTTCAATTTTTCTGGCGATTTGGAGCTCTTGAGGAGGAGGAGGTCGATTCTGCGAAGCGAAGCGCTACCAAATTTTCTTGACACCATGAGTTCATGAACCAGATCAAGCGGCGAAGACGAAGTGCGACCAGTAAGTGCTCCTCTTTATTTATTTAGCTTGTGCTTTATGTTACAGTTTTAAAATCGCAATTTGTTTTGAATTTGTTTTTTCATTTAAGCTAAGGTAAAACCCTAGGCTAAAAAGAAATGTTTTTATTTTTTTGTATTTTTGTTAAGGTTACAAGAAAACCTAGGTTTAAATGCGATGTTTTGTATTGTTTTAAAATTAAAACCCTAGGTTAATATGAGAGCAAAACCCTAATTTAGAAGAAAATGTTTTAATTTGTATTTTTGTATTTTCATTTTGTAAAACCCTAGATTTAAATGCGTTCTTCTTTGTGTTTTGATTTTAAACTAAAACTCTAGGTTGAACTGACAGCAAAACCCTAGTTTGTAGCAAATTGTTTTTATGCTGATTTTTCATTTGTAAACTTTAGTTATAAACCCGAGGTTAACGAAAAATTGTTATTGCAATTTTGATTAGTTTTGTTTTTATTTATCAGTTTAAACGTAGAGTTAGAAACCCTAGGTACTGACAAACTTTTTGTGAATTTTTTTGTGTTTAGTTATCAGTGCAAACGTAGAGTTAAAAACCCTAGGTACTGACAAACTGTTTGTTTTTTGATTTTTTGCATTTTTATTTATCAGTTTAAACGTAGAGTTAAAGACCCTAGGTACTGACAAACTGTTTGTGTGAATTGTTTTTGAATATTGCTTATCAGTTTAAACGTAGAGTGAAAAACCCTAGGTACTGAAAAACTATTTTTTTTAATTGTTTTTTAATTTTGTTGCTTGTTATTTGTTTGTTTTTAGTTGTACATTATTTTATGCATTGTTGTAGATTCATGTTATTTATGTACAGTTTATCATGTTTTTAATGTTTTTGTTTTGTTTTCTTTTGTAGGTGGTGAAAATCCAGTACTGTGTGCCTACGGTTTTCTTTGAAGCACGGGAGGCGCTGACTTTGGCTGACTAGAAGTGGCTTGATGCCCTTGGGCTCAAGCAGGTGACTCGGTTGGAGCTTGTGGTCGGGGATCAGGATTATCTGACGACCCTGATCAACTTGTGGGATCCCCAGACCAATACCTTTCATCTCCCAACAGGGGAGATGATAGTGACCTTGGAGGACGTCTATCGGATGCTATGGATTTCGATAGACGGGCTACCGATCAGGACGACGCCACATGATCAGAGGATAGTTGTACTAACATGATGCTTCGGGCATGGGGAAGAGTTAGGTGTGGACAACCTAGTAGATAGGGCAGAGGGTGACTACTAGATTGGCAAGATTTTGGTATGATGGTGGCTATAGAGGGACGTGTTAGGAGTGAGGCACGCAGTACTGATGGGTCTCATTTCCAACATGCTGCTACCTGACTCTTCAGGCGCAAGGTTCCCATGGAACCTGCTGGAGGTGGTCTTCAGGTTGATGGAGTGTCTGACCACAAAGCCCCTGATTATGAGATGGGGTCAGACACTACTGGCACAACTCTACGATGAGTTGTACGAGGTCCACCACCAAAGGTGGAAGGGTATTAGGTGTAGCTACTTGTTGCAGTTTTGGGCTTGGCAGCACATAGCTATGGAGAGGCTGGTGGGGATTTCATGGATGACTCGGGCGAAGATGGTAGATAGAGAGATCGGGTATGGGGAACTATGGCGGTGATCTGAGGAGTAGGGATAGAGTCGATGGTGGGTAGGTTTCGTAGGGCACTATGTCGATGCCTTCGCTTGGCTTGCTCTGGGGGAGGTGTTTTGGTGCCCATATCGTGACTCTCCAGCTTGTCCTAAGGCTAGAGAGTGGCTCCGGTGGGTTCATAGGGGTTTCAAAGCATTCAAATATGTAGGACATCCTGGAGCAGTGGGAGTCAGAGCAAGCCGCTATTTTAGAGATGTCGATGCCTCATGAAGTCCTCAAGGATACAGAGGCAGGGTTGCACGTTGAGATAGCACGATTGGAGGGGCTGATCCAGAGATAGGATGAGGAGCTCGGGGAGGTGCTACATAAGAGTGATCTCCTATAGACACAACTGGCAGAGAGGGAGAACGCATTTGCGGTGTACCACCAATGGGATGGGGATACAGATGTTGCACAGGATATGGATCTCCTACAGACGTAGCTGGTAGAGAGGGAGAGGGCATTAGCCCAACATGATGAGAACTTGGTGATAGTTCGTTAGTGGGAGATGGACTTGGTTCAGCATTGGTTTGAGCTAGAGGTGGATATTATCTGCCTCGATGGGCGGATCCCTATGTTTAGTGGAGGCAGATCATCGCATCGCACGAGAGAGAGCGATACTGAGCAGTCAGCATCCTCTCAACATAGGTGACTGGATGAGGGAGGCACTAGTAGGCATGATGTAGGGGCTAGCAGCAGTCGCCCTGAGGGGTCCCATAGGACCCACACCATAGGGGGTAGTTCCCGTCGCATCGATCCTATGTGATCATGGTGGTCGATGCCCTAGGCTTGGGGGTTTTTGAGCTTTTGCCTTTTTGTGAGGTCAAAGGACCGGTTTATTGTAGCCTATGAGCATTTTTGATGATATATATATATATATATATAGATGACTTTATTTTATTTATACACATGTTGTGATTTGATTTTTATGCACAGTGACTGATGTTTGATGAATGCATGTTAATTTACATTATGTATGGATATGTTGCGATGAATGATAATGTTTCAAATTTATATGATATGCAAATGGAATGGATGAATTGAATTTGTGATTTTTGGCGGTGGCACCATAGACTTTTTAGAACTTATGGCTTGTTGTCCTAGGCGATTGCTATGGTAAATGACTTTTTTTTATGTATACATGTTATTTATTTTTTATTTTTTGTTTTTGTTTATATTTTATGATGGCGATGTGAGGATGAAAGATAGCATAATTGGTTTATAATGTAGTTAAGGTTTTCTGAGACTCATATGTTTTAACTAACTAGCCAAGACTGTACTTTTATCTTACAAGACTTTTAAACAAGGTATGAATCCGACTTGTCTTTGACCAAGTTATTTCACATCCCTGTGTGTGCAATTGAGTTTATTTATGTGGTATTTGTCATGTTACCGCCAATGCTAGATAGGCTGTCAACTAAACATGTACTGAGGATCACCTAATTAGCTCCACTAACTCCTTTGTTGTATTTAGTCAGATTAACCTGCGGTGCTATCTAGGATACCATAAGCTAGCTCATCCACATGCAAACATTGATTTGCACACAAGTTAACATGATAGATATATCATCATGTGAAAGATTTGCCACCAGTGACCGATAGGTTATCCACCAAACCGATATTGAGGTTTACCTCATGACCTTCTGAATGTTGAGAGTTCCAAGGATTCAAGTTCGATTCCCTTCTTTTCTTTAATTGTATTGGGATACTTGCTCTTCTATAGTGATAAAAATCACTTTTTATTTTTGTTTTTTTATTTTTAGTAAGGAATTTGAATATTGAGTGATGATAATCACTATTGTATGTGCATTTTGATGTATGCACTTTGGTTGTGATGTCAAATTTTTTTGGAGTTTTGACTTTTGCATTTTTTTTTTTGATGTTTGCAATGTTTTGAGAACTTGGGATTCTTGGGGAATTGGGTAGGGAAGATGCTTCTCCTTTTTCCAACTCTCAGTATTCTTGGGGTCATTCGCACATGGGGATGAGCAAGATAACCTTTTCACTAGATGATATCCTGGATTGCTTTGCAGGTTTCATCTTTCGTTCACACAACTTGGGAATTTTTATGTGTGTTTTAGCTTGTGTTGGGATGCTACGTAACAAGGGGTGGTCCAAGTAGAACTCTAAATTTGTAAAATCTGTCTGAATTTGTATAGTATTTGGCTAGAAATCTAAAGATAGCTGATAGACAAAAAACTCTAGATACATTAGAAGACAACTAATGCATGATATAGTGAAACTATTGATGGCATTTATTTTTGATGGACTGTTTATAGAGTGGAAAAATGTGGAAGATGATGGATTTGCCGAGTAATTACAGTCTATGGTGTCTTTGACCTGTATGACCAACAAATATGCAATGTATGGATGTGATGCTTAATGCAGTTATTATTTTTATGTTTTCGATTGATTGATTTTTGTGAGTATGAAGATGAGATGCAAAAAGAGTTATTTATTTTTGTGATGATTTTGAATATGCATGGAGATGAGGTGCAAATTTTTGTTATTTTTGATGATTTTATTGTTTTTAACTTTTCCTATTTTTTTTGTGTTTGACCAAGTGATTGTGGGAACCCTTGGAGCTTTTGGTTTGACCAAAGGGATGATGGGTACCTTTGGGGCATTTGGTTTGACCAAAGGGTTTGTGGGAACCTTTGGGGCATTTTGGGTGAACAAGCGATTATGAGAATCCTTGGAGCATTTTGGGTTGACCAAGCAATTATGAGAATCCTTGGAGCTTTTGGGGTTGACCAAGTGATTATGAGAATCCTTGGAGCTTTTGGGGTTGACCAAGCGATTATGAGAATCCTTGGAGCTTTTGGGTTGACCAAGCTATTATGAGAATCCTTGGAGCTTTTGGGTTGACCAAGCGATTATGAGAATCCTTGGAGCTTTTGTTTGGGCTATGACTCTTTTAAATATGGAATGGCCGCAAGTGACTGATTTTCAAGGGTTCTAGTTCCTTGATTCCGCCAAGAGAGGCTATCCGGTATGTTCTAGGTCCTATCTTATTGTCGATGACATAAGGACCTAACCAGTTTGCCATAAACTTGTCCCTTATATGGGGCGATAAGTTAGAATTTTGTTGGTTCTCTTTTAAGACCAAGTCACCAACCTAAAAATCCCTTAGGTGAACTTTCATGTTGTATGCTTTCTTCAATCGCTCTTGATAGACATGTAAATGCTTGAGAGCATTGACACGTTGTTCGTTGAGCAATGTAAGCTGGTCTAATTGGGCCTACCGCACAACGTCATCATCGATGAACTCTTGCATTGATATGCGCAAGGAAGGAATTTCTAACTCAAGAGGCATGACAACCTCAGAGCCATACATGAGTGAAAATGGAGTCACCCCACTGGGCATCTGAATGCTAGTGTGATAAGCCCATAGGGCAAGTGGGATCTGAATGTGCCAATCCTGATGATTATCTACGACGGTCTTTTTGAGGATGATGACTAGCATTTTGTTTGACACCTCTGCTTTCCCATTTGCCTGTGGATAATAGGGTGTCAAAAAACTGTGTTGAATTTTGTACTTTGTGGTCAAAGCACACACATATTTGTTCTTGAATGATGTCCCATTATCCAAGATTATCTTGGATGGAAAACCAAAATGACATATGATGTTATGTAAAATAAACTCCGCAATGTGGGGCCCAGTCATAGAGGTAAGCGAAATTGCTTCCACCCATTTGGTGAAGTACTCTATGGCCGTTATGATAAACATGTGATTACCTGACGATGTAGGGGAGATATTTTTGATTAGATCTATGCCCCACTACGAGAATGGCCAAGCCGATTGGATCGATTGTAAGGCTTGAGAAGGTATGTGTGTCAAATTAGCATGGTGTTGACACTTCACACACTTCCTTACATATGCGCAACAATCTCGTTCTAAAGATGGCCAATAATATCCCATGCAAAGAATGCACTTTGTGATGGCCATACCACTGAAGTGGCCACCACATGTACCATCGTGCACTTAGGTGATCACCCAAGTGGACTCCTGCTGGTCCAAGCAATGAAGAAGGATTCCTTCATTGCTGCAACAATACAAAATGTCTCCTAGAAAGACATGTTTTGTCGCTTTCTGCTTGAATGATCATTTTGCGATGTGCATCAATCCAAGTGGGAGGTTACCTAACTTGAGGTAATCTCATATGGGTGTATACCAATCCTGCTGATCGAAAACCTTGACAATATGAACAACCAATCCCTCTTGAAGGTCATACCTAGAAAAAGCTAAGCGAGAAAGAACTTGTAAGAATAGCATTGTGTTGCTATTAAGGGGAGTAGGGGAGAACAAGGACCCCCAGTTGGCATGATTCAAACAATCATGGATTCAAGAGAACTTGTCTAGGGACAATTCAATTTGGATCAGGTGGATTCCTAGCATTAAGTCAGAGCTTACGCGCTCCATCATGGATTGTGATAGTGTTTTGACTTGAATGGTTGTCATATCACTAGAAATGTCTTGTAGGATTAGTGACCCCAAGGAGGCCATAGTGTCTACAAAATGATTTGATGACCGAGGGAGTGCCTCGATGTCGTACCATTCAATATTTGTCAATAATTTGTCCACAAGGGCTTTGTAGGCCTGCATAACTGGGCATTTACATTGGAATACCCCTTTGACTTGGTTGACAATTAATAGTGAATCACCAAAGATGTTCAATCGTTTGATGTTCACGGTGATTGTTGTCTGAAGACCTATGAGCAAGGCTTCGTATTCGACATTGTTTTTGGTGCATGGGAAATATAATTTAAATGATCACGCGGTGTCATCCTGATTGGTAGCACGAGGATATGAAAACAAAAAGGAAATGCCAAGGTGCGATGCAAATGAAACTAAACTTAATGCTAAATCCTACGAACTGAAATGCATGAAAGGAGAGAAACATAAACGCATTGAAACAAGGTATAAAAATGAATATGGAGTACAACCCTTTTTATTAATATGCTTTAGAACCCGATTACAATCTGTCTCCTCCCTTTTCAGGGGCTAGGAGCATTAAATATGTTCTTGTCACATCAACAGATGGTATTCCTTCTTCCACGTGCCTACATGTAGAATGGACAAAACAAACATCGTCGCTGCTTGCATTGATGAGTCTTGACTCCTTGATGCTCCTCTAATGTTGAGACTCTACATTCAAGGAAATAGAAGCACCTGTAGATAAAATGAAACATGCAATCCCAAAGTGATGTCCCACAAATTCAGTGATGTCCCTTTTTATTCCTGACCAATAATATTATTTTTTAAAATTCTCATACATATTTACATAACTTGGATGAGCGAAATAAGGAGCACTATGCGCCTCTCGTAGTATCATATTTCTTATATCCTAATCATTAGGAACTACCATCCTGTTCTTAAAAAGTAATGTATATTTTTAGATTTTGAATTCTCTTGTTTTATCAAAAATTTGTTGAACCATTTCTCAATACTTTTGAGAATATTCATCTTGAATTTGTAATTCTCTAATTTGATCACCTATAGCAGATTGAAAATAGCACATAGCATTGATATGTCACCTTCTACTTAAAGCATCTGCTAATTTATATTCTTTCCCCTTTATTCTATACCAAAATCATATTCTGCCAGAAATTATATCCAACATCTTTGTCTAACATTAAGCATTGGTTGAATAAAGATATATTTCAAACTTTGATGATCTGTTCTAAGCTCAAAATATTTACCAAGCCACGTTTTCAAAGAATTTACCATTGTAGCCAACTCTAAATCATGTGTGGCGTAATTAATTTCATGCTAGTGGATATTGTGTCTTTCAAAATAATGAAGGCAAAATTATCCTTGCTCAAAATCATATGGAACATCAACTAACAACCATGGAAATACTAGGGCACTTCTTATAGGGATTAAAATGACAATTGAAAAATGATTGAAATATATTTCAATTGAGAGGAATTCCTAAATTATCATTAATGTTATCAATAGAAATGGATGTGAGAATTAGATAAAAAATAACTTTATTATTGATGTTCATCAACCATTTTAGAAGGAAGACTCTTGCAAATTTGAACATATCTACATAGAAGGAAATTGGCTAGCAGATTATTTAACCAATTTCGGTTTTGATCTTCTTCTTAGTAAAACTCAAATTTTAAAAAACAACTAGAATAATAAGATCTTATCTTTTAATTTAAATGATTACAAAAAGTTTATATAAAAACATATTAGTTTAAGAAAGATGAATATATTTAATAATAATAAAAAACAAAAAATATCTTCAATAAAAAAATCAAACTAAATATCATTTTATTAATTTAACTGTAAGTTACGTTATAATGTTTATATGAGAATAACCCCTAAGGGAGACTTTATATCAAATTTAAAATATAATTATAAAACTAAAACAATAATCTCAACTCAAAATAATTAAATTAAAATATTTAAAATATTTAAAAATAAGTTTTTGGAAACTAAAATATAAAAAGTAACGTTAGAAATAGAATTCAATAAAAATTCCCTACCTATAGATAGAGACAAGAAATTTTGCTGGCGTAGACACAATAGCTGATGATGAAAAAAATAAAGAGCCCCGCAATATTTGGATGATGAAAAAAAAACACATCATAGTGTTGGAGTTAACCCTTAACCCTTATGTCATTTAGGTTTGAAGGACCATTTATAATTTGGGATTCATTTAGTGTGCATTTAGCTAAGTTGGATTAGATTACTATTTTTGTCTTAATTCCTGTGTCACATTGTTGTTAATGATTGATGTGAGAGGAGGGGACCATCCATAACTTGGATCGGTACTCTCAAGCATGCAGGTCAGACTACTACTTTTGCCCTAATCCCTATGTCATGTTGATGTTAACGACTGGGTGTAAAGAGGACCATCCATAACTTGGGATTGGTACAGCTATTCTAACACTCAGTAGAATCAGGTCAAACTACTACTTTTACCCAACAAAACTTACCTCCAAAATTTAAACCTAAATATCTTCTTAATACGCATCCAAATAACTATTAAATCTTGGTTGTATATTATACTCAGCCCATTAAACCCATAAAACTTGGTCGTACATTATACTCATATACGGATCCAACTTGAATCTTGAATTTAAAACCGGGAGATAATTCGTCCGAAGATTGGAATAATCGATGACATGCCTCTCACGTAAATAAGATGCGCCTATCGACCGGAGATGCGATGCATTTATGCAGTGTGACAATTTGTCTAGCGTTAGAGGTACTGAAAACACAATAAATGTTTCGAAAAGAGAATATTTGTCTTAAATTTCGTGGAGAACCGAGAAGCTCAAGGCGGTGGCGGCACAGGCAGTCGACCGGGAAATTTTAGAGTCAAACACAGACGAAAGATTGAAGGTATGCAATTTTTTTCCCTACAAAATCCGACCTTCACTATATTAAACTTATTCCCAGTTTACAGGATTGTCTCCGTGGATGTTTAAAGAGTCCTCCGTGGCAGGAAGTAATCTTGTTTGAGAGGGAAGCTTAGACAGTTTTTGGATTTCTTCAATTAGACTCTTACTTTCTGTTTCTTTTGTCTACATGTGATTTTAGTTTTCACCTTCATAAATGCATTCTACATACTTCCGGACTTTGTTGTGTGCCTCATCCTTTTCAAAATCTCAATAAGAGGAGCTGTAAGGTTTTCGATACTCTCCAAGAGATGGACATTTCTCTACACCCAAATTCGTCAACTCACATTCTCTGCTGATTCAATCCTTCGCTGGCTTTACCCCGACCCGATCTACTTTTCAAGAATGGAGACCAAAATTTCCAACATTTTACTTCTTCACTCCTAAAATGTGGAATCCTTTTCTCTTTACGATGTTGAGGGCAATAGCTTTGGTCGTGAAATTGGATAAGATATGTTGCCGGGTGTAATGTTCAACATCTAGCTCTGATGCTAATGCACGTTCTGGGAAATGCTACCTCCTCCTCTCTTCTCATGCACTCGCCTCACTACACTTAAGCTCTGCAACTACATTCTTCTTCGTTTTCTTGTGAAGAGTGTGGTTTTCATTTGTATTTCTCCTCGATAAAAAAAACTTGTAACATAAACAATAACTATTAATTTACTTTTAAAACTCTAATTATTAAAATATTTTTAAAAATAATATACTTAAAATAATTTATATAATATATAATCAACGGAGGGATGGATTTATCGAAGAACTCTTTGGTTTTCAAGTAAACTTCCAGTTTCTTCTCTTTTTTTTTTAAGCGAAAAACCCTTTGTGGAGGCTTGCGGGGGCTCGCCTTGGTCTGAGAGACCACGAAAAGGGGTTCTACACCATAAGGTCACCCGGGAGTCACACCGCACCCTGCCCGCACCAACATTATCAATTGGATTTTGGATACCCAATTCAGCTTTTTGGTAGGGTGGAGATTTGAACCTGGGACCTCCTTGGAGGATTGCCCTCTCCTCTCCAACTCACCTACAACACTTGGGTTCCAGGTTCTTCTCTTTAAAGGCCACAAAAGAAACTAGTTTATGCATTAAATTTACTTGTACAATTGAAATTGCTATAAATAAGAATTCATATGTCTAACTATATTAAAAAATAAACATTTATAAAAATGAATGGTACAATTAGATCAAATAATTGTTATAAAAATAAATAAATAAATAGTTTAAAATGATTTCAAATATTAAAGGTAAAACCTTTTATAATAAAAATATTATGATGATTTCACATTTCAAAACACATTACACCAAAATATATATATATATATATATATATATATATATATATATATATATATATATATATATATATATCATTCATACTATCAACAAAAATGAATGTAAAAAAAAAAAAATGATTGATCTTCATCAATTAACCATTGGAAATAGGAGCATATCTACATAGAAGGAAATAGGGTAAAGAATTTAGCCACTCAATGTTTTGGTCTATATGAAAATGATTGCAAGAATATAATTATATAAACATAGTGGTTTGAGGAAGATGAAAAATATATTTAATAAAAAAAAGAAATAAAAAATATCTCCAATAAAAAAAATAAATTAAATTTGATATAATAAACTTTGCAACAAATATAATATTTTATGTTTCCATAAAAATGACTAACAATATAAACAATATATCTAATTTTAAAAAGTTATAAAATAAATTTAAAATAATAAACTAAATTTATTTTAATTTTTAATTTATAATGTTTAAAAATATTATAAACTACTACTTATGAAAGAACTTATGAGAGCTAAAATATAAAAAATAACTTTAGAATTCAATACAAAATTCCTGCTTATAGAGGAAAGATAGATCGCACATAAACAATGGTTGATGAAAAAATAAAGAGCCCCCAAATTTGATGATAAGGAAAACACGCAATGATATGATTTATTATAAATAAATAAATTAAAAATATAAGTTATGTTCTAGGAGATAGGATACTATTCTTGGCTTTAGCTTTTTCCAGTTTAAATTGTAAAGTGGATAAGTGTGTAAAAGATGAGTGTATGTTTGACTCTTATCATGTGTAATATCTATGCACAAATCAAATAAATTTTATTCTTATGGCTGATAATGAAAAAATAAAGAGCGCCGCATTTTGATGATGTTTAAAAAAAAAAAAAAAAAACCAAAAAAAACGCCATGATATGATTTACCATACGTAAACTCTTCCTGCAGGTAAAACTCGGTAGTATAAAACCAGGAGACGATTCGTTCGAAGATTTGAATAATCGATAACATGCCTCTCACTTAATATGCGCCACGAAGAAATGAGAGGCGGCTCGCTTAAAATTGCCTATCGACAATAAATGCATTCAGGCGGTGCGACGATTTGTCTAGCGTTAGCAGTACTGGAAACGCAATGAATGTATCTTTAACGACATTGTACACTTCTAAAAGTGGAATTACCTTTCAAAAATAATATAATAATACCTAGGATAAAAGTAGTCCAAAAGCATCGTGATGTTGACATTACGCTAGATTCCCCTCGTGTCTACTCGACCCTCGAATTAATTCATGTTATCTAAACTTTGTCAGGAAGCGTGTTTCGAAAAGACAACGATAAAATGCATTCAATGTGGCGGTGGAGAATATTTGCCCTAAATTTATGCGACAACCCTTCCCCTTTGAGAAGCTGAAGGCAACGGCTGCACAGGCAATGGAATGAGAAATTTTGAGACAAACACAGACGAAAGATCCAGGTATGTCATTATTTTCACTACTAAATAAGACCTTCAGTAAACTAAACTTATTCCC
>JAQPPZ010013436.1:0-59366 GCA_028583015.1 Wollemia nobilis
TTCTTTATCATTTAATTATATAAGAGAATACATTTTTATAAATAGCAAAAAATTTAAAGCAACATGCAATATGTTTAGTGTACCTTACATTTGTGCAGATGTTGATGGCTCATTGGATTTTAATATATGGCTAAAATATTTGAGGATACTCTTTTTAGTAGAATAATGACCTCTCTTATTTCTATCGCCTGTAGGTGCCATTCTACTTTTAAAGAAAAAAAAATCATTTTAAAAAATAATAAAATGTTGACAAAATCTTACTACTATACGACCGCAAAATCATATTGTAACTAAAATAAATAGCGCATTGGTTGGTATAAAATACATACCAATTTTTAGTTAGGATTTATCATGATTTTTTAGTGCATGCCACTTATGAGATCTGACAAATCTTATCCACTTGGGAGGGAGGTCATCTGCATTGGTCATAACCCAAAAGTAGTATCCAATGCTATGTACTAGTTACTTAATGGGTGCAAAAATGAAATTTTTTACCTTAGTTAAACCTCATCCTGTGTTAATGTTTATTACGCTAAGAGGCATTCCTACAATGGTAGACAAGGGGGTGGGAGGCAAAGAGGTCATAAATTTCACGTCGTAAACATTTTTTTTATTAAAAAAGCCAACATTAACAAAAAAATTTAAGATATTTAAACTAAAATGGTCGACTAACCAATAGTTGCAAACATTTAAAATATTTAAACTAAAATAGTCGACTAACCAATCGTTATAATTGTTTAATAAAATATTGTATAAATACATGAACATCCATTGTAATATACCAAAAACAATCCACAACACAAGCTCAAACTCGTCCGTCTACAGCCATGTCTCGGCACAATTGGAGTAAGTAAGAAGAAGCATCACTTTTCCTATCGTGTTATTTTCCTTTTTTAGCATTAAGTCAATGAATTTAGTGTAGTGGGTGACGATGATGTTCCAATATTAGTTTTTGAAGTAGCAGTTTCCATGTTGTCTTTCCTCCTCCAAATCCACCATGTCGATGCCCCAATCTCGCTGCTTCTCTGCAAGAAATTTTGTGAGCCTCTCAAAGTTGGCGGGGTCTCAACTCGAATCATGAGGCTTCTGTCCATAGCTTGCTTGAAGTAGGGCTCCTTGATGGCCACTTTGGATCCATTAGGGAAACATCTCTGTAGCATCGCGGGAGTGGAGTCAGAGGATGTTGCATTGTAAATGGCAATTCTAACGACAAAATATTGCTCATCTTCGAGTAGGGTCATGATTTCAAAAATTTTAAAGGGATCTATGCAAAGGGTGTCGTATAGGACCCGCTCGTGGTGGACTTGTCCCACCTAAAGTTGTGTAAGGTAGATGGGATAGATGCCTTCAAGCACAATAGAAGTCGCGATGGGCTCTGCAATAGACATGTAAGAAGTGACCCATCCTCTGAATGCTACATCGACTTGGACTTGAAAATAGATCTACGTGGTGCTTTGATGAATTCAGAGCAAAGCCTACTTATTGAACCACTTTGAGGCATCCTTTGTCAAATCTGAAGACATCATGGCAGACATCATTTGCTGTAATTCTCCATTGCGCAAATTTGTTGTGTATAGAATGCAACACCACAAATGATTGATTTCTAAAGTACAAAAAGTTTGTTCTACCTATTCTACGACTTCCCCAAGGTATTGTTGGTAACATATGAAAATGGTATGGGTAATGGTGGAGTGTGGATCGATGCGTTAACATAAATACAAAAGTGGGTGTTCGCTGTAGTTTCAAATTTATTTGTCTAAATTTATTATATATTCTAATATTTTAAAAAGGAAAGTGGGTTAGTATTATCTAATCGTAATCTTTATTTTCTTATAAAAAGAAAAAGTTAACCATAAGTAACTTTTGGAATTGCATGAATCTAACCTTCAACCTCTATATAGAGTTCCATGGTAGTCCACCATTAGCCACTTTAGTTATACTTGTGTTAGGATACTAATTAAGAAGCCAAATATAAGTTATAGAGTTTTATTTTAGAAAGGAAAGTAGATTAGTGTTATCTGATCATAATATTTCTTAGAAAAAGAAAAAGTTAACCATAAGTAACTACTGGACTTTCATGAATCTAATCTTCAACCTCTATATAGAGTTCCACGGTAGTCCACCCCATCATCCACTTAAGTTATACTTCTGTTAGGATACTAATTAAGAAGCCAAACATAAGTTATAGAGTTTTATTTTAGATTTCTTTATTAAGTTTTAGTTTTTTTTTAATATTTTGAAATTTAAAATAAAGGTTGAAGATTTTAATCCTCTAAAATATAATATTATATATTATATTTAGATAATTAAAGTATGGTTGGGAATAACTATATACTATCTTATATATGTAGACACCAAAACAGCACCAATCTGATTATGTGACTGCAAACACTGATCACTTTGACAAACACAGCCTCCAGGGCAGCCCTCAGAGGTCAAACAGTGGTCCTAACCACTTTTATAGAAATTTTTTAAGGTCAAGAAGCAATTTGGCACATTCAGGCACTTTGCCCAGTATTCGTCTCACCCAGGGACGAATACTAACTGGGATTCGTCTCACCCAGGGACGAATTCTGAAATCGTCTCTAGTCAGGACGAATTCCAAGTTTAACGGGCAAAAAGAAAAATGCCGCCAAGTGGCAGCCAAGGACAGTCAATTATTGCCTCTTGCCATGCATGCATGTGTAGGTGGGTAGGTTGGCAGTTAGTGGACTGTCACAAGGGCGGTCATGGAAGCCCAAGTCAGGGAGGAGTCTCCTCCCTCTTGGGAAGGCATGGCCGCCACATGGCATCCCTGCATGCCCCTCCAAAGAGACCCCATGGGTCTATAAAATGGTGGACTTTCCCACCCAAAAAAGATAGATTGGAGGCGATTTCAAGCAACGAAGTGCTGCCCAATTGAACACCCATTTGCATCCTTTTTTGATTCACCTTCTCACATCCATTAATCTCTTTCACAAGGGAGGTTATTGGGTGGCTTTTGGAAGCGTGGATCCGAACCCAAACCCAACATTTGACCACCTAAAACCACCAATTTGCTGACACCCCAATCCAAGAGATTTTGAGCCCATCCCTAGTGGATTGGCATCAAAATCAAGTCCTAACGGTGGGCGGCCCATTTGGGCACCCCACACTTTTCTTTCAAGTTTCATTTTAATTATCATTTATTCATCTCTATTCTATGTTATGTTGTTTAAGTAGTCTCTAATTTTGATTTCATAGAATTTTGATCACACATTATCATTCTTTGTCGATTGTATAGCTCTCACTAACTTGCAGGTGGCAATATCGAATTCCCAAGGATAGAGGCCAAATTGGGAGAATCCGACCATCTGGGTCATCCCAAAATGGCCCCAATTACGTAACCCCTCTATTTGTAGGTGTTTTGGAGGTCTCGAGAGTCGACATTGGAGTAGTATCACTTCGGCTTTCCTAACACAGTCGAATTCGTCCCACCCGGGGATGAATAGCAGTCAAAATTCGTCCTGCCCAGGGATGAATTCTAGTTGAAAGAAGATTGGCTGACTGTTTCAATGGCAGTGGCCCTCTGATAATGTCTTCTATCCTCTGTCAGGTTTTCAGGTCATTTAGATTCACTTTACTCACTGTACTTGATAATCTTTTGCATGCATCCTTTTGTCAATTTCAAAGAATGAACTTTCCTTATTCATAGCAGGTGCTACTAACGCCTTGTTTGTTTCTTTGATTGTAGGAGGAGTAGCAAGAAGTTAGGATTCATCAACATAAGTAGCGGCAACACTCTGGCCCACCCATTTTGCATGTGGGCATGCGGAAGGAGGAAGACTAAGTCACAATTGTAACAAAGATCCATTTAACGCTCCTAGCCCCTAAAAATGGAGGAGGCAATTTTGTAACCGGGGTTAAAGAGTTTAATAAAATGGCTGTCACTTATCTAAATTCTTGTAACTGATTTCAATCAATTTGCCTCTTTCGTTTAATGCACTTCATGTTTTAGGACTTAAGCGTTATTTTTATTTGAATGCATCGAAGTAGTTTTTCCTTTCTAAAGCTTCCGAAATCTCATGCTTTCAATGGCGATCACAGTGGGACTCTGTCCCCATGTTTTTAGATCAAGTAACTGATCCATTTCTATGTTTTATGCTTGACAGGTACAAGTTTTTTTAAAGCAGACTGTTATTCATCTCTGACTGTGACGAATACCTTGCTGTAATTCGTCTGACCCTGAGACGAATTCAAATTCATCTCTGGTGGGGACGAATTCTGTTCTGCAATTCATCTCACAGAGGGACGAATTCCTGCCTATAAATTTTTAGAGCCGAAGATCAGAAATAGCAAGTCCGGGTAGAAAAGAGGTAAAGTTCCAAACTATCTTTGTCATTTTTCTGATTTTTTGCTTTCATTTTTTTTGTCAATTCTTGCGTGCTTAAATAAAATAGTGGTTGACTACATGTTTCATTTTTCTAAGTAAAATAAACCACATACACATCACGTGGCACGTTTTAAACCAAGGAGCTGGTCGTAAGACCCCAGCCCTTGAGCAAGACCAACGGTGGGTTCATCACCACCTTGGCTTAGCTTTGCATCCATTTCCTCGATTGTCACTGTTGTTAGGCATAAATCCTGATGAAAGTTGATCGAGTGTCACTGGGGTGATTCCCATGCGTGCGAGGATAAGTCTTCTATGGTAGGTGTCATTAACAGGACAATCCCCCCTTTCGTACCGCCTATGTTCCATGTACCATCTGCTCTCACGTACCTATAGTTTCCCTCTCGTAAGGGCGGGTATATAGAGAGGTTGGTATATCGGTCTAGCAATGGTATATTGAAGGGGTGACCATTTATGGGAGTCATATGAGCCAACATTATGCATTTAAACATTCTCCAAAACTTGCAAAAACAAAACAAACATCAAAATGCACTAAACCAGTTTAGGACACACTATTAATCCTTAAAAGAGATAATCACTGTTTGTGTATGTGTGTGTTCATTTCTGCTTAGTGTAACAAAAAGAAAAATCATCATAAACGAGATAAAAATCTGCTTAGCTAGTAGAGAAGCACCACAATGGTGTACACCCGTAGCCAAGCCCAATCAAGGGCGGACGCTATGGAAGGTGCACAAAGAGAGGGCACTGGTCGCCTTCGCTTTAGCCCTGAGGACTTGGCCATACCACCTTGGCGGTCTGGCCTACAAGAGAGTCCACATCAGGCCACATCAAAAAGGAATTATTGGGACCCTCCTCATTGGAGTATACCTATTCAACACAGCCCCTTTTGGGAAGAAGCTTTACATGTAGATCTCAATGTAAGTAGACAACCGCCTCTTGAGGCTAGATCTGAGTGGCCACAGCGTGATGAAGTGCTAGAGAGGCATAGTGTCCATGAGGAGAGACAACGTGAGTATGACACCTCTTCTTTTCCTCCCATTAGAATAGAAAGACAAAATCCAGAGCGCAGGGCTCTTTACACAGGGTGAGCTAACTCTGCCCGCCCCTTTCAAACCCATGAAAGGGAGTACAAGGAAAGCCATCACATTCCTCAAGGACAACAAACAATGTGGGAGCCTTGCATTTTTGCACCTGCTAGATATCATGGTCACCCATCGAGGCTAGAGCCTCAAGTAAATGTCGCCTACCTTGATAGAGGGAAGCGACCCATTGAAATTTTAGATCATCAAGATCGAGGCAAACACATAGGAGAAACATTCAAGCCTCCTAAGCAAAATATGGCAGACCAAGTTGACTCGACAGTCGCCAGACATGCCGCTCGCCAAGCCAAAATCACACAGCTTGAGCAAGGTCATCAGGAGTTAGAGTACTTATACCGCCTTAATAAAGAGCGCATGCAGTGCGAAGTGGATGAGTTGTGCTATAAACTACCTGAGAGGGTGCCAACCCCTCGCACCCAAAGAGCAGAACAATATGCGAGGCACAACCCTTTGGTGTAGGACAGGTCTCTGCGACCCCGTCAAGCTTTGCCTTCAAGACCTTATAGACCCGAGAGGGAGGCCACTCCCCAAAACAATGATGGGTACCCTCAGCAGGGACTCAATCAGGGTCATAGGTCTCACCCAAAGACTCCTCAAGAAGTTTATGAGGAGTATGAACCAAAAATAGAACGGGCCAAAATGCCCCATCAAGGTGGGAGGGCTGCCACTCGGCCACCCCCCCATAGGCCTCCAGTCTCCCATAAATCACAACGGGAGCAAACAAAAGAGGAAGAAATAAAATCTTCCGATGCATACAAAGCGCTATTAGAGCGTTTGGAGTCTATGGAGACAAAAGCTTCTGGGCATCAAAAGCCCATGTTACGTCAACTCCGTAGTCATCCAGTGCATCCCTTAGTGCCCACATCTCTTTACCCCAAATATTTCAAGTTGCCTCAATTGGTAGTCTTTAAAGGTGAAGAGGATGCATAAGAACATGTCACAAGATTCCTAAGTCAATGCTTCGGCATCCAAGATAATGATGCATTGTTGCTTAGGACATTCATAACCACATTCGTAGGCCCTACCTCGGATTGGTTCACACAATTACCAAAACATAGCATAAACAACCCAGATCAATTAGTAGATGCGTTTCTTGAATGCTTTGCCTTCAACACAAAGAAGAAGGCATCACTGAGTGATCTGGCCAGCCTCAGGCAATATGAGGAAGAAACAATGGTAGCATATGGGAATCGATGGAGGGCTTTGCTTTCTAAGCTACCCTACCTTCCCCCTATGTCTGATCTCACATAGATGTTTGCACGGAGTTGCTTAAAATCAATCTCTAGGCTATTGCTACTGCAGTAATACGCCAACCTAGAAGAAGCTTTGGCGCAAGCTAGAGTTATAGAAGAGATTAAAATAGGTGAGGGCACAATTGCCAAGCCTAAAAAGAAAGAGTGGAACAAAACCACTAAGACTGGGAATATGCAATCACAACCCACTGTGGTTAACCAAGTTGCGATAAATGTTCCCAAGCCTGTGCAAGAAATACAACCCCAAAAGGCTAATTACTAGGCAGTGCCTCCTAGTTATGAAAGAGATAATAAAAAATAGGAGCAGAATCAGCAGCGTCACCCTAGGCGACAATTCACCCCTTATGCAGAGTCTAAGGACTCCTTATTTGACTGCTTGTCAACGAAAAATTTAGTCACCCTTCCAGAGATCCAAACTGTATACCCTAACGCTCCCAAGCCTAAGGGATACAGAGAGGAATTATATTGTAGATTCCATAGGCGAAGGGGACATGACTTGAATGGATGCTGGAAATTCAAAGGATTAATCCAAGATTTGATCGACAATAAAACATTGGCCGTGGACAACCCCATAGCACCAAATAATCAACAAATGGGGGTATTCAAGGACCCTTTGCCTGCCCATGAGGCACAGGCAAAACCTCTCCAAGTTAATGAGGTGCGACAAAATCTTCCCATGCAAGGATTTGTGGGAATGATCAGCATAGTGACCAGGAACAAAAAGTACCCAGCAGTTGCCCCCGAGGTAGCTACAAGGGAAGTTCCAACAACGTCGCAGCCTCAACAATGCCCTGTGCAGTTGCCTCCGCCTAGACCCGAGGTCACGATATGGACCAAACTCACACAGAGTTTGTGGACCACATCGGCTAGGCTTTCCATTTACGAGCTTATTCAACAGTCAACACCTCATAGGGAAGCTCTTATGGAAATTTTAAAAGCCATCGAATTACAGCCTCACGAAGCAAATTCTTTCAACAACTTCATGGGACATGTGAAACGATGTACGGAGCCGATCATTACCTTCAGAGAAGATGAAGTCAAAACAATATCGAATGACATGGTAGATCCACCCCTGCACGTTATCACGTGGGTCAACAGGATCCCATACAAGAGAGTGTTGGTAGATACTGGCTCGTCCAATAACATCATTACCACTGCAGCCTTAAAACATTTGAAGCTACCAGCCTCTCATATCACAGCCTCCACGTACACACTGCGAGCTTTCAATGATGCAATATGCTCGACAGTCGACATAGTTGTTCTGCCTATCCAGGTAGGACAAAAGACAATACCTACATTGTGCCATGTGTTGGAAGGCGAGATGGCTTACAACATACTGCTAGGGTAGCCTTGGATCAGGGACATGAAGTGTGTCCCTTCGATCGCTCACCAGTGCCTAAAGTATGCATTTGAAGGAGAAATACATGTAGTCCCGATGGACTTAGAGCCCTTCAAGTATTGCAATGCGGTACAATTAATGCCTCAATCGACCCTCCCTTCAATGCATTTGGATTTCCAGTTAAATCCATCTAAACAGGGTCCAATACCACAGGCACCACTGGTGACCAAAATAGCAAAATCCTAGCCAGGTGAGACTTCATCATCTGCTCCTTCACTATCAATGCCACCTGTCATGGCTAAACAGAAGGACAAGGGAAAAGAGATCCTGGGAGAGGCTCAGCCCCTAGAAGAGGGGTTGCCAATAATATCAACGGTATCAACAGAGGAAATACCTAGCACAACGGAAGCTGAGACTCCTAACCCACCAAACATGGAATGGACTCAGGAAGGACTCTCGTTCCCTCCCTCCCAAGCATCAACAATCACTGTTGAAATGGCCAGTACGGGCCTGGGGGAGTATTTAGTGCAGAATGTTGTGGCAACACCCACATTAGAATCAGTACAGGACATGGGGAGACCTCGCCTTCCCATAGGAATAGTTGTTCCTCTAGGTTACCCACCAAACCAGACAAATTTTGTGTATGGGGGCCTTGATCATGGTCTTGAACCATGCAAGCAAAAGGACGAAGGTGAAGAGCCTTTTGCTAAAAATATCAATTATCTATCAAACCCAGACTTCGCTCTAAGATATCTTGGCCAATGCAATTGGCATGGATACGGGCTAGGCAGATATGAGCAAGGGATGCATGTCCTTTTCCAACCAAGATATCAAATTCCATATGATAAGTTTAGGAGTAGGGTTCAACCACCCCCTGCCCTTAGACATCTTGGTAGAAAATATGCAAGGCCTAGAAATAGGCAACAAGGGCGAATTGGCACCAGATATTTATGCCAACCCAAATACAGAATATACATTGGGAGATTACCTCCCATGGGCAACAAACACCCTTGGCAACAACAGTAATCCCTCTCCTTTGCTAGAGAGAGGTGAAATTTTGGACATTAATTCCCAAAGATAACATAAACGGTGTTCGAACATCTTCTTGAAGTTGTTCCCCTTAGAGGTTCCAGTTGAGTCAATACAGTGTCAAGAGAATCAGGTCCCTCCACCAAGAGTGGAACAACCGCCATGGGACCAAATTAACTTGCTGGAACAAGGAGAACCCTCAATGTTGCAAGTAACAGTTGCTGAAGAGAATGAGCATTTTTGGATCTTCGAAAGTGATTCAGAAGATGAGACTGAGAGGATCTATCTCAATCATGCGCAACGGCATAACCACCCTTTAACTCATGAAGATCTAATGCGACAGATGGGCATAAGGTTAGGGCATGAATGGTGGGTAGACCCAGCGGGGTGGGACCAAGTGTTGGATCCATGGCTCCAAATTCATGATGAGCACCGTCCACCCCGAGACCCTATCATGACAACAGTACCGAGGGTAGACCCTGTCCTCCTATCAACACATAGGGCCGATCCGTTCGTACCCATTCCCCTAGAGCCAGATCCAGAGTATAGGGAGCATCCAGAAGATTCAAGTTATTGTACCTGCGGTAATGGAGACCAAATTCATTCCATCCACATGATCTCCATTGATTTGATCGCACCCATCCGTAATCCGGCCAACCCAACACGGTCATTGCATCTAGACATAGATGCCATCGACTGGGATCGTGTCAATTCACCTTTATCACCATCAGAGTACTGGCCTTTCGATGAAATGCCTCATTTTACCCCAGGGACAACTCAGGATATTTTTCAAGCTGAAGAGGAACCCGAGGTTCCCAACGTAGATCTAAATTTAGCTAATGATATCCATTTGATCCCGACTCCACATCAATTGGAGGACAGATCCCACATGTCATTCAAGGAGATGACTGACGTAGATATCAGCACAGATCCAATGAATCCATAGATTCTCAAGCTGGGGGTAAGTCTTTCCCCTAAAGAGAAAGCCGACTACATTGCCATTCTCAAAGAGAAGAAGGAGGTTTTTGCATGGTCATACAAGGATATGCCAGGACTAGACCCGCAACTAGTCACACATAATTTAATGCTTGATCCGAAAATCAAGCTTGTAAAGCAAAAACTACGTAAGATGCACCCAATAGTGGCCTTCATGGTCAAAGATGAATTGCAAAAGTTGTTGGATGCATAGTTTGTCATCTGCATGGATTATCCGCCATGGTTGTCCAACATGGTTCCCATCAAGAAGCCCGATGGGAGGATTCGCATATGCACTAATTTTTGAGATCTAAACAAAGCAAGTCCTAAGGATGATTTCCCCTTGCCGAGCATTAATGCATTGGTAGACGCTACAATAGGTCACGAAATGCTCTCCCTAATGGATGGTTTCTCAGGATACAATCAAATTCGTATCAATCCTGAAGACCAACTAAAAATAGTGTTCACAATGCCTTGGGGGACATTTTGTTATAAGGTCATGCCTTTTGGCCTTAAAAATGTTGGTGCCACCTACCAACGTGCCATGACGTACATCTTCCATGACTACATGCACAAAACTTTGGAAGATTACATGGATGATTTGTTAGCCAAGTCTCTTTTGTGTTCAAATCATATCGATGACTTAAGCAAAATCCTCGATCGCCTCATGGAGCATAAAGTTAGACTAAACCCCAAGAAGTGCGTATTTGGCATCACATCTAGAAAACTCTTGGGTTTCATAGTCTCAAAGCGAGGAATCAAGGTGGACCCAAAGAAAGTCAAGGCAATCCTTGAAATGGTTCCCCCAACTACAATCAAGCAGCTTAGAAGTCTGCAGGGAAAGGTCGCATCGATTAAACGCTTCATAGCGCAATTATCTGACAAGTGCCGACCCATGAACAAATTATTGCACAAGGGGGTTACATTTCATTGGGATGACGAGTGCCAGTCAGCCTTTGACGAGATCAAACAATACCTGGATTTGCTGCCAGTATTGGCACCACCTAGACCAGGAGTGCCATTCTACTTATACATCTCAGCTATTGAGGTGGCACTGGGTGCCATGTTAGCCCAAAAGAATGAACTTCACAAGGAATAGGCTACTTACTATCTTAGCCGCACCTTGGTCAGTTATGAACTTAACTATGCATACGTTGAGAAACTCTGCTTGGCAGTGGTGTTTGCTACCAAAAATCTATGCCACTACATGTTGAGCAACACTACGTATGTTGTGTCTAAGGAGAATCCATTGCGATACATGATGAGTCATACTTATCATAGTAGTCGCATGGCGAAATGGATCATGTTGTTGATGAAATTTGACATAGAGTTTATTGGATAGAAATCTATCAAAGGACAAGTCATAGCCGATCAACTAGCAGAGGCTCCTCTTGAAGATGATCAGCCTCTAGTCATAGAACTACTCGATGATGGGGTCTTCCATGTCTCAAAATTGCCAGATTCTGATGAGCCTGAGTCATAGGCCGACATAACCCTATTCTTCGATGGTTCTAAATGTGAGCAAGGTGGTGGCACGAGAATTGTATTCTTCACACCATAGGGTGCTCCAATGCCCCTGTCATTTAAATTAAACTTCCCATGCACCAACAATAATGCAGAGTATGAAGCCTTGCTCCTAGGTCTTCAGACAACAATCGCCATGAACATCAAACGACTGAATATCTTTGGTGATTCACTGTTAATAGTCAATCAAGTCAAAGGGGTATATCAATGCAAATGCCCAGTCCTACAGGCTTATAAAGCCCTCATGGACAAATTATTGGCAAAACTTGAGTGGTATGACATCGAGGCACTCCCTCGATCATCAAATCATTTTGTGGACACAATGGCCTCTTTGGGGTCACTAATTCCGCAAGACCTTTCCGGTGATATGACAACCATTCAAGTCAAAACCTTATCGCAATCCGTGATGGAGCGTGCAAGCTCAGACTTGACGCCAGGAATCCACATGATCCAGATTGAACCATCCTCGAAAACGTACCAACTGGGGGTCCTTGTTCTCCCCTACTCCCATTAATAGCAACACAATGCTATTCTTACGGGTTCTATCCCATTCAGCGTTTGCTAGGGATGAACTTCAAGAGGGATTGGTTGTTCATACTGTTGAGGTTTTTGATCAACAGGACTGGTATTTACCCATTAGAGACTACCTCAAGTTAGGTAATCTCCCACTTGGATTGACTCATGTCACAAAATGAGCACTCAAGTAGAAAGCGGCTAAGTATGTCTTGATAGGAGACATTTTGTATCGTCGTAGCTATGAAGGAATCCTCCTTCGTTGCTTGGACCAGCAAGAGTCCACTTGGGCGATCACCCAAGCGCACGATGGTACATGTGGTGGCCACTTTAGTGGTATGGCCATCGCAAAGTGCATTCTTCGCATGGGCTATTATTGGCCATCTTTAGAGCGAGATTGTTGCGCATATGTCAAGAAGTGCGTGAAGTGTCAACATCATGCCAATTTGATGCACGTACCTTCCTAGGCCTTGCAGACAGTCTAGTCTGCTTGGCCGTTCTCGTAGTGGGGCTTCAATCTAATTGGAAAGATCTCCCCTACGTCATCAGGCCATCACACGTTTATCATAATGGCCACAGAGTATTTTACCAAGTGGGTGGAAGTGATTCCTCTTACCTCTACGACAAGACCCCGCATTGTGGAGTTCATTTTGCATAACATCATATGTCATTTTGGTATTCCATCCAAAATAGTCTTGGATAATGGGACGCATTTCAAGAACAAATACGTGCATGCTTTGACCACAAAGTACAAGATTTAGCATAGCTTTTCGACACCCTATTATCCGTAGGTGAATGGGCAAGCAGAAGCGTCAAACAAAATGCTAGTTGCCATCCTTAAAAAGACCATCGCAGATAGTCATAAGGATTGGCACATTCAAATCCCACTTGCCCTATGGGCCTATCACACTAGCATTCGGACGCCCACTGGGGCCACTCCATTTTTGCTTGTGTATGGTTTCGAGGCAGTCATGCCTCTAGAGTTGGAGATTCCTTCCCTGTGCATATCAATGCAAGAGTTCATCGATGATGACTCTACATGGTAGGCCCGATTAGACCAGATTACATTTCTTGATGAACGATGCGTTAATGCTCTCGAGCATTTATGTATTTATCAAGAGCGACTTAAGAAAGCTTACAACATGAAAGTTCACCTGAGGGACTTTCGGGTTGGTGACTTGGTTTTGAAGGAAAACCAACAGAATTCTAGTTTGTCGTCCCACCTAAGGGACATGTTTGCGGCAAATTGGTTAGGTCTATATGTCATTGATAGCAAAATAGGACCCGGGACATACCGGCTAGCTTCTCTTGATGGTATCAAGGAAATAGAACCCTTGAATATCAGTCATTTGTGACCATTCCATATCTAAGAGAGCCATATCCCAAAAATGCTCCAAGGATTATCGCAATCGCTTGGTAAAAACCCAAAAATGCTCCAAGGATCCATAAAATCACTTGGTCAATCCCAAAAATGCTCCAAGGATTTCTAAAATCGCTTGGTCAATCCCAAAAATGCTCCAAGGATTTCTAAAATTGCTTGGTCAATCCCAAAAAGGCTCCAAGGATGCTTGCAATCGCTTGGTCAATCCCAAAAATGCTCCAAGGATTTCTAAAATCGCTTGGTCAATCCCAAAAATGCTCCAAGGATTTCTAAAATCGCTTGGTCAATCCCAAAAATGCTCCAAGGATTTCTAAAATCGCTTGGTCAATCCCAAAAATGCTCCAAGGATTTCTAAAATCGCTTGGTCAATCCCAAAAATGCTCCAAGGATTTCTAAAATCGCTTGGTCAATCCCAAAAATGCTCCAAGGATTTCTAAAATCGCTTGGTCAATCCCAAAATGCTCCAAGGATTTCCACAACCGCTTGGTCAAAAATCAAAAACAACAAAAATCATCAAAAACAACAAAATTTTTTGCATCTCATTTCTAGGCATACTCAAATTCATCAATAGAGAGCTCTTCTCGCACCTCATCTGCATATTCAAAAAAATCAATTCATCAAAAATACAAAAATACATAGCTACATCAAAGCATTGCATCCATACATTGCATATTTGTGGTCATACGGGTCAAAGGCACCATAGGTTGTAATTGCTCTGTTAGTCCATCTTGTTCCACACTGTTCCATTTTACAAAAACAACAAAAACACCCTGCATTACTTTTTACCACACTAGAGTCAGTGGTCTTTTAATGTATCAAGAGTTTTTCGTGATTCAGTCATCATTTTGCTCTTTAGCTACGTAATGTACCGAGTCAAACAGATTTTACGAAGGTAGAGTTACACTTGAAATACGCCTTGTTACGTAACATCCCAACACAAATTAAAACACATAAAAATTCCCAAGTTGTGTGAACGAAAGATGAAACCTGCACAATAATCCAAGTCACCATAAGCGAAACGGTTATCTTGCTCATCCCCCTATGCGAATGGTTCCAGCATGCTGAGAATTGACAAAAGGACAAGCTCTTTCCTATCTATTCACCTCCATATACAGTGGTTTTCACCACTACCAAATCCCAATCATAGTTGGTTCCCAAAGTTGTAAGGATTCGTACTACACGTCCCTGCCAAGGATGGGTAGTCATCCCCAAGACCTAAAAGGATCAACACCATTCACAAACAAAATTCCAACAAATCATCATCCTAACACTTTCCATTCACCTTTGGTCTCCAAGTTGTAAGGATTCGTACTATCCGCCCCTAACCAGGATGGGTAGTCATCCCCAAGGCCTAACAGATCAATGCCCTTACTCCATAATCTCCATCACCCCCTTGGTCCCTAACGTTGTAAGGATTCGTACTACATGTCCCTGCAAAGGATGGGTAGTCGTCCCCAAGTCCACAAGGATCAAGGCCACTCACCAACCCAAACTCACAATACTCAAAATACAAAATCAAACAATAGTGGTTATCACCACTATTCAAAATCCTTGCTCAAAAAGAATTAATAGAAAATAAACAGTGATTTTCATCACTATATAGACGAGCAACTTTCCAAATCATTCAACCAACAAATATCCCGAACTTGAATCCTTGGAATTCTCAGCATTCAAAAACCATCTAGGTGATCCTCATTACAGGTTGGTTGACAGCTTATCTAGCAATGATGGTATCCTACCCGCATGACGATATGTCTGTCACATTCGCTTTGCGTATGTGCAGACCAATGTTTGCATAAGGATGAGCTAGCTTATGGTATCCTGGATAACACCGTAGATTAATCTAACTAAAAACAACAAAGGGGTTAGTGGAGCTAATTATGTGATCCTCAGTACAGGTTTGGTTGAAAGCCCATCTGGCACTGGCGGTATCCTGACAAATACCACATAAATGAACTCAATTGCACACACAGGGATGTGAAATAGCTTGGTCAAAAACAAGTCCGATTCATACCTTGTTCAAAAGTCTTGCAAGATAAAGTACAGTCGTGGCTAGTGAGTTAAAACCGTCTGAGTCTCAGAAAACCTTAGCTACATTTCTAAACCAATTGTGCTACTTTCCATATTTGCAAAACCATCAAAAATATATATATATATATACAAAAAAAAAAAAAGAGAAAAACCACAAGTATACATAAAAAGTCATGCGTCATAGCAATCGCCTAAAAACAAAATAAACAGAGTCATAAACAGTCTATGGTGCCATAGCCAAACATTACAAATTCCATTCATCCATTTCATTTTGCATATCACATAAAAATCAAAAACATTTGCATTCATCATAACATATGCATTCATCAAAATAAATAAACATGCATACATCCATAGTCATTAGCCATCATGCATAAAGATCAAATCATCACATGTACATAACCAAAATAAAGCCGATATATATATATATATATATATCGTCAAAAAAATGCCCGCAGGCTACAAAATTGGTCCTCAGACCTCGCAATCATATAACAAAACCCACCCTAAGGCATCGACCACCATGATCACGCAGGATCGGTGCGACGGGAACTACCCCCCGTGGTGTGGGTCCTATGGGACGTTGTAGGGCAGCTACTACTAGCCCCCACATCACGCCTACTACCGCCTCCCTCATCCAATCACCTGCGACGAGATGATGCTGACTGCTCAGTAGCACTATCCCTCGTCCGGCACGAAGATCCAGTTCCTGAGGGCTCAGGTAGCCGCCCACCAAGGCAGATGACCTCCCTCTTCAAGTCTAGCCAATGTCAGAACCACTCTGCCTCCCATCGATGATAGTAAGATACTGCATCATTGCGCTGTGCCAAAACCCTATCCCGCTCTACTAGCTGAGCCCGCAGGAGATCCCTCTCTCGTAGCACGTCCCCCAGCTCCAAATCCTACATCCGTAGCAGCTCTATCAGTCATGCATTCTTAGCACGTATCACAGACTCCATCTCCTCTATATCTGCCATAAGTAAAGGACTCTCTAGAACAGCAGCCTGCTCTGGCTTCCACTGCTCCTCCATGTACTGCATGTCCGGTTGATCCGGAGCTCCCAAATTTGCATCCTCATCCCCCACCTCAACCATGTCCGCATCATCCAACGGAACTCCCCAATCATCCCCTGGTGCCTCAGCACCCTCCACTACCGCCTCTATGCCTCCCAATGGCCCCTCTCCTCTCCATCGTCGCAGTACCCACCATGAGTCATACTCAGTGGTAGTCCCGACGTCATCCACATCCGAGACATCGATCACCGCATCTGAATCCTCACCCAATGGCATGATGGTCGGTCGATCTAGAGTCCTCTCATCTCCTCGACACCGATAGACCACGGGCTCACCAGGAAACCCATGGCGCACCCCAAATTGTCGTGTAACTCAACTATATGAGAATAACTCATGCTCGGTCCCATGTTGCCCAATCAACCACCACTCCCTACGTACCCGTCGGAGCCACTCTCTAGCCTTCGACCAGGTTGGACAGTCCCGATAAGGGTGCCAAACCACCTCCCTTGGAGTGAGCCAAGAGAAGGCATCTGTATAGTGCTCTACGGCACCTGCCCATCGCCGACTCTGCCCCTGCTCCGCGGACCGCCGCCACAGAACTGCATAACCTATCTCCTTATCCTCCATCACCGCCCGAGTCATCCATGGTAACCCGGTTGGCCTCTCAAATGCTATGTGCTGCCAACCCCAACACTACAGTAGATAACTATAGCTGACCCCCTTCCGCTGCCGACAACGGACCCCGTATAGCTTCCTGTAGAGCTGTGCCAACAATGTCTGTCCCCATCTCAGGATTAGTGGTGCCTCTATCGGGCACTCTACCAACTACCACACCAAATCCAGCAGGTTCCACGGGAACATCACGCCTGACGAGTCAGGTAGTAACATGTTAGAAATGAGGCCCATCAAGAATGCGTGCCTCACTCCTAACACCCCCTCTCCTGCCACCATCCAACCAAAATCTTGCCAACCTGGCAGTCCACCTCGGTCGTATCCACTGGGTTCTCTACACCCAGCCGCTCCCCATGCCTGAAGCATCTCATCAATACAGCAGTTCGCTGATCACGCGACGATGTCCTAATAGGCAGTCCATCTATCGAAATCCGAAGAAGCCAATAGACATCCTCCAGAGTCATAGTCATCTCCCCTATCGAGAGATGGAAGGTGTTGGTCCACGGATCCCAAAGTTTGATTAGGGCCATCAGATAGGCCTGATCCAGGACCACAAGCTCCAGTCGAGCCACCTGCTTGAGCCCAAGGGCATCAAGCCATTCCCAGTTAGCATCAGTCAGCACCCCCCGCGCCTCAGTGAAAGCAGCGGGTACACGGTACCGGCTCCTAACAACCTGCAAAAGAAAATAATTCAACAAAAAAATTAATTAAAATCATAAAAAAAAAAAACTATACAGAAAAACAACACACTTACAGCTTTAAAAACAAAAATAAACTCTAGGGAGCACTTACAAGTCTCGCTTCGGCTCCGCCGCTCGAACCAGTTTGTGTACTCATGATGGCAGGGAAAATCTCGGTAGCGCTTCGCTTCGCAGAATTTACCTCCTCCTCCTCTCTTATTTCTATCACCTGTAGGTGCCATTCTACTTTTAAAGAAAAAAAAAATCATTTTAAAAAATAATAAAATGTTGACAAAATCTTACTAATATACGGCCTCAAAATCATATTGTAACTAAAATAAATAGCGTATTGGTTGGTATAAAATACATACCAATTTTTAGTTAGGATTTATCATGATTTTTTAGTGCATGCCACTTATGAGATCTGACAAATCTTATCCACTTGGGAGGGAGGTCATCTGCATTGGTCATAACCCAAAAGTAGTATCCAATGCTATGTACTAGTTACTTAATGGGTGCAAAAATGAAATTTTTTACCTTAGTTAAACCTCATCCTGTGTTAATGTTTATTATGCTGAGAGGCATTCCTACAATGGTAGACAGGGGGGTGGAAGGCAAAGAGGTCATAAATTTCATGCCGTAAACATTTTTTTTATTAAAAAGCCAACATTAACAAAAAAATTTAAGATATTTAAACTAAAATGGTCGACTAACCAACCGTTGCAAACATTTAAAATATTTAAACTAAAATAGTCGACTAACCAATCGTTATAATTGTTTAATAAAATATTGTATAAATACATGAACATCCATTGTAATATACCAAAAACAATCCACAACACAAGCTCAAACTCGTCCGTCTATAGCCATGTCTCGACACAATTGGAGTAAGTAAGAAGAATCACTTTTGCTGTCATGTCATTTTCCTTTTTTAGCGCTAAGTCAATGAATTTAGTGTAGTGGGTGATGACGTTGTTCCAATATTAGTTTTTGAAGTAGCAGTTGCCATGTTGTCTTTCCTCCTCCAAATCCACCATGTCGATGTCCCAATCTCGCTGCTTCTCTACAGGAAATTTTGTGAGCCTCTCAAATTTGGTGGGGTCTCAACTCGAATCATGAGGCTTCCATCCATAGCTTGCTTGAAGTAGGGCTCCTTGATGGCCACTTTGGCTCCATTAGGGAAACATCTCTGTAGCATCGCGGGAGTGGAGTCAGAGGATGTTGCATTATAAATGGCAATTCTAACAACAAAATATTGCTCATCTTCGAGTAGGGTCATGATTTCAAAAATTTTAAAGGGATCTATGCAAAGGGTGTCGTATAGGACCCGCTCATGGTGGACTCATCCCACCTAAAGTTGTGTAAGGCAGATGGGATAGATGCCTTCAAGCACAACAGAAGCCGCGATGGGCTCTGCAATAGACATGTAAGAAGTGACCTGTCCTCTGAATGCAGCATCGACTTGGACTTGAAAATAGATCTACGTGGTGCTTTGATGAATTCAGAGCAAAGCCTACTTGTCGAACCACTTCGAGGCATCCTTTGTCGAATCTGAAGACATCATGGCAGACATCATTTGCTGTAATTCTCCATTGCCCAAATTTGTTGTGTATAGAATGCAACATCGCAAATGATCGATTTCTCAAGTACAAAATTTTTTTTGTACCTATTCTACGACTTTCGTGAGGTATTGTTGGTAACAGATGAAAATGGTATGGGTAATGGTGGAGTGTGGATCGATGCGTTAACATAAATACAAAAGTGGGTGTTCGTTGTAGTTTCAAATTTATTTGTCTAAATTTATTATATATTCTAATATTTTAAAAAGGAAAGTAGGTTAGTATTATCTAATCGTAATATTTATTTTCTTATAAAAAGAAAAAGTTAACCATAAGTAACTTTTGGAATTGCATGAATCTAACCTTCAACCTCTATATAGAGTTCCATGGTAGTCCACCATCAGCCACTTTAGTTATACTTGTGTTAGGATACTAATTAAGAAGCCAAATATAAGTTATAGAGTTTTATTTTAGAAAGGAAAGTAGATTAGTGTTATCTGATCATAATCTTTCTTAGAAAAAGAAAAAGTTAACCATAAGTAACTACTGGACTTTCATGAATCTAATCTTCAACCTCTATATAGAGTTCCACGGTAGTCCACCCCATCATCCACTTAAGTTATACTTGTGTTAGGATACTAATTAAGAAGCCAAACATAAGTTATAGAGTTTTATTTTAGATTTCTTTATTAAGTTTTAGTTTTTTTTTAATATTTTGAAATTTAAAATAAAGGTTGAAGATTTTAATCCTCTAAAATATAATATTATATATTATATTTAGATAATTAAAGTATGGTTGGGAATAACTATATACTATCTTATATATAAAGGATATATATCTAAAAACGTCAAGAGTTATCAATCCCGAGGCACCTTTCTTGGAGATCACACCCCCAAGAAATGAGATAGGTGCCTCGATATTGATAAATCTTGGTATTTTTAGATATATATCCTTTATATCTAAGCTAGTTAAAATTTAAACATAAAATTAAAACTAATTTGTTACAATCAATGTGTTGAATTGGGTTATCACACTAATAGTCTCTACAAGCCATAGAGTGTATACTAGGAAATCACTCGAAAAGTGACCTCTCCAACCTATATATATTATAAGAAACCCTAACACAAAAGAGAACATTTAGAAGAAAAAATATATTTGAACATATTTGAGAAGTTGAGAGAAATCACAAAACAAAAGAGCCTTCACACAAGAAAATATATCGTCAAAAATTAGAGCAAAGAATAGTTCAACAAACCCCTGATACTAGCAATGAAAAAATATGAAAACCTTTAAATTATCAAGCGAGAGTCAAGAAGCAAGAGCAACCATAGAGAAAGGAACACAATCTAAGTTGGTTGAACTTCTCTTTACCACACAAAGAAATGCTATTGGTAATTCGTAAAAGGGGATAACAACTCCAAATGAGACATGATTACCATCTTGTGGACTATAAGAGGGGCTAATGCTCCTTCAAAGTAAAGGTGTATAAGGAAACCTCTATTTAATTAATAATCCTAATTTTCATTAGATCGAGGAAATTAAATTACAAGGGAGGAATCTTCTAAAACTATGAAAGCAATATGGACAACTAAAAGAATAGAACAAAACCCTTTTAAAAATATTTTTGTGAAGAAAAAAGAACTAAATGAGAAAATTTTAAAATTTCAAAAAGATGAGCACAATAGTCAAAGCTTGGAGGAAAGGGAGTTGCTTAGTGAAAACCATAATATTTTTGAGTAAAAAAATTTTAGATATTAAAATCAAGATAGAGTTTTTTTTTTATTAAGTAAATACTTCTTACACATATACATATCCACTATGGGGATTGAACCCCGATCACATCACCGATAATGCAAGTGGCATCCTTTCCGAAGATAAATCAAGATAGATTTGGTTAAGAGGAGATAAAAATATAGCTTTTTCACAGGATGACAATAGTATAAAGATCAACATCTAAAATTTTTAATATTAAATCAGTAGAAGGGGTTTGGATTGAATACCAAATCAAAATTAGAAAGAAGGTAAGGTTTTTATTAGAATATTCTAATATCAAATGAGATTGAATTTCTTAATGATAAGCTACTGCAAGAAGTACCTTCAGTTATAACAACTAAAAATAATAGTGAATTTATGAAGCCTATTACTCTAGAAGAATCTCATTCAATTCTTTTCTATTTTGATAAGTATAAATCCCTAGGTCTAGATGGACTCTCTACATCATTCTATCAACATAACTATAAAATAATGAGGGATTATTTATTGGTGGCAATGGAAGTGTCTAGGGTAAAATAATATATGCATTATAAAATAAATGCAATATATTTTACCCTCGTTCAAAATAAAAAATGAGTGCATAATTGTTTGATTCATTTAGGCCCATGAGTCAACGTATTATGGTATATAAGATAATCTATAAAGTGATGGCAAATCGGTTAAGACAACTATTAGAAAAAAAATACTTTAAAAGAGCACAGAGGGTTTTTGAAAGGGAGACAAACTATAGATATGATGGCTCATGAAGTAATACATTCAACAACTTGTCAAAAAGAGAGAACAATGATCTTAAATTTTGATATGGATAAAGCCTATGAAAGGTTAAATGGGATTTTATTTTTGTAGTATTAGAATAGTTTGGATTTAGGAAGAGATGGGTTAGTTGAATTAAAGTTTGTATTTCTACATTATCATATTCAATGCTCATTAATGGACTAGTAACATAATTATACAAAGTCAAGAGGAGTATTAGACAATGCGATCCTCTATCACCATGTCTATTCATTATTATGACAGAGATATTAAACCACTAAATTGAAATACAAATTTGAAACCATGGATGCGATTAATTCAAGATAAATATGGTGATAGGGTTCCAAATCTTATGTGCAAGGATCAAGAAGAATTTTTAAATGGAAAAAAAAAGAATTTTTACAAGTATACAAAATATTGTTGCTAGGAGGCAATTGAGCAAAAAGATAACATTTTTATTTTGAGTGGAGTCGATGATAGGATGATTTGGTAGTTGAATAGCCCAATATAATACACAACAATAAGTATATATAATGTAAGGTACCAAAAAAATAGGAATATCTCAAATCAACTCAAAATGTTTATATTTCTACTAAATCACAAGATAACTTTATTTTAAAATAACCTCAATGAAAAGAGGTTTTCATAGCCCTTCATTATGTGTTCTATGTAAAAAGGAGAAAGGGAGTATAAACCATCTCTCAAGACATTACTCAATAGTGGAAACTATGACAATGGATTCTTAATATGTTTGGTAAATACATGGTGATAAACGGTAAAATTGAAGAATATTTAAAGCACTTTTAAAAGTGAGGTATTAGAAATAATTTTGAACACATAAAATATATAATACTTTGGATTATATGGTTGAAAAGAAACAAAGGAATATTATAAACTGAAAAATAATTTAGAGGTAATGAAAAAGATGTGTTTAGCCATAGAGTATAAATTATCCTTATCAACTCACCCAATTCCTATTCTTGAAGTAGAGCCTTATCAACTTACCCAATCCCTAATATTGAAGTAGAGAGTCTTGATAGATGAAGTCAAGTTATCAATTAAAATTATGGTGGTGGGTACACAAGAAACAAACAAATGGTCAAAAATATAAATTAGAAACCATCAACAACATAATTGGTTAAATTGAAATTTGATGGAGCATTTAAAGGGAATACAAGAATAATAAAAAATAATAAGGGTGATATTTTATCACATTATGCTTTCATTAGTGGATTTAAGACAAAGAATGAAACTGAAGTTTGGGCAGCTTTGGAAGGATTAAAAATATGCAAATAAATGAAATGGAATAGACTATAGATGGAAGGAGATTAACTAATAGTAATAAAATCCAGGAAAGCAAAGACTCCATGGAACATACAAACCATCATTGTGAAAATACAACACCTTGCTACAGAGTTTGAAGAAATTATTTTTCCTCATACTAAAAGCAATAAAATCGAGACAAGCAAAGACATTATGGAACAAACAAAAAATCATTATGGAAATACAATATATTATGGAACATCAAAAGCAATTCA
Source organism: Wollemia nobilis (assembly GCA_028583015.1). Lineage (NCBI taxonomy): Eukaryota > Viridiplantae > Streptophyta > Pinopsida > Araucariales > Araucariaceae > Wollemia > Wollemia nobilis. Next base: position 23,504 of record JAQPPZ010013436.1, read on the forward strand.
GAAAATTACTCACTTCTTCCCAGAATTCTTAGACTTTGGGAGGAGGTGAGAAGAATCCAAAAGCTTCTAGCAAAAATGTGGATGGACAGAAGGAGGCCATGGGTAGTCTTGATCAGTAGATTGTTGCTCGGATGTTCCTACTATTTGGTTTGGGTAGTTTCCAATGGGCTTCTTTGTTTTTCTTGGGTTCAGCTTTCATCTTGTAGTCTTGAAGGATGGATCATTTTCTCTGTGTTTGTTGTAATGTTTTATGTTGATGTAATAGGTGAAGATTTACCTGCTTTTCTGAGGATTTTGTATACTTTCTATTGGGCTTAGCTGTTGTTTCCTATTGATGTAAAAGGTATTTGGAAGCCTTCATTTGGGAGCCTTCATATTTTCCAGCATAATATAATATCAATTAACTTACCAAAAAAAATATAAATAAGGCTATTATTACCCACAGGCATGACTCCCAAGTGACTTTGACGATGTAGAATCCCGATTGTGGTCTCTTAGACCAAGGTGACTCCGCAAGGTTTTTTCGCTTAAAAAAATAAAATAAATAAAGCTATTACAGATCTATAATTAAACCACAAGGTGACTCTGCAAGGTTTTTCTGTGTACTCTCTTTCAAGAGGGACTAACTAGATAAAACGTTTAAAGTTTGTTTGTAAATTCTCAAAAATGTTGTGATTTATACAACCACTTTTCTTTTAAAAATAAAAAATAAAAAATCAACAAATACAGCGCTTGAATTCCAAGCCTATCTCTAAAAATACATAAAAATGAAATAAAAATATATATAAATAAGGCTATTACAAGACCTACAATGAAGCCTTTTGAATCTTACTCTCTGTCAAGAGGGCCAACCGACTTGGATTGTTTTAGGTATCTCGAATGCCTGACGTCTGCTCCTACGCTCTTGTTACCATTTCCACCATACCTGCTTCAAGACAGAAGCAAAGAGAGTTGAGATTTATCAAGACAGAAGCAAAGAGAGTTGAGATTTATCGAGTGTGGAGAGACATTACAACCTCTTAAAGGAAAAAAAAAAAAAACGCAAAAGGAAAACTACGGCTTGAATTCCAATCCTATCTCACCAAATAAATAAATAAAGAAAGATATTACATACCTACAATGAAACCTTTGGAATCCTACACTCTTCCGGGAGGGGCCAACCGATTTGAAGCCAAGACAGAAGCATAGAGAGTTGAGATTTGTGGAGAAACCGGTTTGGACGGATTTAGGTTTCTCAGACTGACATCCGCATCTGTTACCTTTTTCATCTTATCTGCTTCAAGATAGAACAAAAGAATCTATCATCCAGGAAGAAATATATATAAAATCAGTATATACTGAATGAGAGGCAGGGGTATATATAGAAGTGGGAATGCTTAGGGTTTCTCCCATAGCGGTGTCACAACGTGATCGAACGAAAGAATCTACCATCCCCACACAGGTATATACTAAATGACAGGCAGAGGTATATATAGAAGGGAGAATGCTTAGGGTTTCTCCTGTAGCGGTGTCAGGACCTGCGTAACACGTCATCTCCTTTTAGGTCTAAGAGATTATATTAAAACAAAAAATTGTTCCCCGGGGGCTCTCCCTTAGTTTTTTATTGTCGTGTATATAGCCTATCGCTATGTCTTTCTTTAATAAAAGTAGGATTTAATTAAAATAAAATATTATTTTAAAGACCAACAAAGCCAATCGATGGGGTTGCAAATAGGCTTTCAAAAAGTAATTTTATTTAAATATAATTATAATCATAAGGGTTCATAGAATGAACTACAATGAAGTGGTTCGAATCGTGCTGTCTTTCGACAGTGTGAATACTGTGTTGTCCCCACCATTACAATTAAATATTAAAATGAAATAAACTATAACATCAAGGGTGGTAGCTTGCAGAGAATCTTGAAATGTAGAGATTACATCGTTATCAATTAATAATGATAAGGAAAGTTGCAAGTTTATTATAGTGTTAAAGACTTTGGCCTCTGGTCCAAGGTTTAAATCCAACTTAGTATGAGGGGACTAAGACCTCTCATAAAAACCTATGTAAATTCATTCAAACATCAATTGGTATTAGTTCAACCAGTTAGAGTATTTAAAGAGGAGACTAGCATTCAAATCTTACCAAGCGATACATGGATAACATCCAAGCTTTGTTGTAATACGGATGCTTGTTGTAACACCACTATGTGGTGATTATGTAATACAGGTGGGACCAATTTCAATCCCATATAACCAATTGAAAAAAATAATAATGACAAGGGTTAAATGGTATTAGTTTAACCCATGAGATTCAATTCTATATAATGACGGAGCACGGATGACAGGCTTAGAATCTAAAACTGTATTCCCATTAAAATTTCGGATATTTACATGCATTTTCCGAAAATAAAAATCGCCCGCAGGCTTTACAAAGGCCGGACTCGGCTTCGGCTCTGTTCTTCCCTCTCTGTTCTCCCTTCTTTCCCCTGTTCTCCGGCCCCCTTTGAAAACCAAAAATTTCCTCTTTTAACGCGGTCCCGGTCCTCCCCCGGCCATCAATGCCTCCACCTAATTAAATTTTAAATTCAAATCTCCCTCCAAGACGAGAATTCAAATTGGCCATAAATGGCAACTGTCCGATCCGTCCAGAGCCTGCATTCATCGCTTTCCATACCCTGCCCCGCCGTTTTAATCTGACTGTACTCTGTACCGCTGCTTCATTCATTAATCCATCTCCCGCAATTGTCGTGTTGCCAGAAGTAAAAGGATGCGTGGTTTACACCCCCTTATTAATCTCTTTGACCTTCCTCTTTGGTTTTCTTACACGCGGACGGCTCATCGGGTCATGCTCTTTCCTTGTCACATTACAATAGAAACACGTGTCCTCCACACTGCCCACGTGTCAAGTTGACCTTGCCAGGCCGTTCGCTTGTTTTACTTTTGGTTTCGTTCTTTCGGCCACGTGTCGGCCTTTCGTTGGCCGCGATATCGTGACAGGTCACGAAATCGTGACCTGTCGCGATATCGTGACCCCCCCATGCCTTCGGCCCCCGCAGTCTTCGCGAGCCGCGATACCGCGACATGTCACGATATCGCGACATGTCGCGGTATCGCGACCCCCCCATGCCTTCGAACACCAGCAAAGAAAACGGGCCGTGATAACGTGACATGTCGCGATATCGTGACATGTCACGGTATCGCGGCCCCCGCGCCTCAGCCTTGCCTTACGCAAAACTGTCGCGATATCGCGACGTCGCGATATCGTGACGTCGCGATATCGTGACGGTTTTGGCCCTCGCCCACTACACGCCTTCGAAGTTGCGATTTCGCGACTCCAGCTTAACCTTTGCCTTGCTTTTGAAAACTTCCCCGAAACTTGCCTCCCTTTACAAAACTTCCCCGTAGGAAAGGATAGGAACCCCACCAAATTCAAAGTACTCAGAGAATTAAGAAAAGAATTTGGAGGATGCAAGATTGCTTTTCCTTCACCGGATGCTCCTGCATCAGACACCCCGGGTAAGAAGGAGAAGTGACCTTCACTTCTAAGTTGTTCGGTCTGCTTCCTTTGCAAAATCTCCGAACACTCATCAACCTTTACAACTTGCTCAAATCTTGTTTCTGGAAGAATTTTCTGCCCTCTACGGACAAATTCTGGCATTGCTGCACATTTTCTCATCTTCGGTCTGCAATGGCTTCAACTTGTGCCGCATTCCATTTTTCACCAAGGAATAAGTATTTGCACGGCCATCATGCACTGCACTCCGATCAAAGCGCCATGGCCTCGCCCAACAAGAAATGGCATGCATCCATAGGGAATACATCACACAGGACTTCATCCTTGTATCTCCCAATCTGGAACGTGACTAAACACTATTCCCGGACCCAAGCTCGATGGTCCTTCCGCAACCACGCAATCCGGTATGGATGCGGGTGTCTCCTTCTTTCCAGCTGCAACTTAGTAACCATCTCCTTGGAAACTAAGTTGTCTGTACTTCCATTGTCGATGATCACATTGCAAACTTTGCCTGCACTTTTGCATCGGGTGCGAAACAGGCTTCTCCTTTGCTCAGACTGGTCTTCTTTCACCAGCATGGTCCTTCTCACAATCATGTCTTCTCCCTTTTTAGCTTCTTCAGAATGTTCTGAATCAGCATCTTCAACTGCTACAACTGCTCTGGCGGGACCCACTGATTTCTTATTCGTCTTTTCCCGGTGTTGTGGACACTCATATGCCCGATGTCCTTCTTCTCCACAATGGAAACAGGTTCCACGAAATATTTCTCTTCCATACCCGCATCCAGATCTACCTCTTCCTCTCGGGTAGTTATTATTCTGAACTTGCGGTTTTGGGTCTTCATCTTCTTCTTTCTGACCTCGGCTGCTGCTCTCTTCTTCCTTCTTCTCTTCCTTTCCTTCTTTCTTTCCACTGTTCTTTCCTCCCGGTTCTTTCACCTTCTGCTTGCTTTCAAACCTTCGGTTCAATTTTCCTTCAACCTTTAAAGCAAACTGGTAAGCATCTTCGATGGTGTTTACCCGAACCAAGCTCAACTCCTCCTGCACACTCGGTCTCAAACCATTAATGTAACGGGCCACTTTTTATTTGCTAGCTTCTAAGTGTCCGGTTCTGATGGAAATTTTATAAAAATCCTCTGTATATTCTTGAACTGTTCTGTTCATCTGCCTCAAGCTTTGCATTTTACGTAACAGATCCAGCTCATAGTCAACAGGGATGAATTGTCTTTTTAATTTTTCCACCATTCTGTCCCATCTGGTAATCCATTATTTTCCTCTTCGGTTTCTCTCCAGCTGTACCCCCTTCCACCAAATGCTAGCATGACCCTTCAGTCGGGTCTTAGCAAATCTGACCCGGTTAGGGTCTTCAACTTCTTCGTATTCGAAGTATTCTTCTAATTCATTCACCCAATCTATCAATTCCTCTAGGTTCAAGTTCCCGAAATACGTGGGAACCTCTAACTTTGGCCTCTTCCCGATCTGGGATATGGCCTTGTATAGCCGGGCCTGTGCCGGGTCTACATCTTCCTCCTCTTCTTCAAACTCATTCTCCTCTTCCACTTCATCCTCACTGTCTGCATCCCTTCCCGGCTCACGTCCTCTGCGTAGCTCTTCTTGCAGGGCCTGGACTTGCCGTTGCAAAGCCCAAATCTTATGCTGCCATGCCTCTTCCACCCATCGGGTTTCTTCTCGGAGGCATCTTCACCCAAACTCAAACCTCCCACACGTCCCGGCGCCCGCCTCACGGCCGGTGGTCTGTTTACGCACTCAGGAACTCCCGCTCTGATACCACTGACGGAGCAAGGATGACAGGCTTAGAATCTAAAACTGTATTCCCATTAAAATTTCAGATATTTACATGCATTTTCCGAAAATAAAAATTGCCCGAGCTTACAACACCGGTCTCGCCGGCTCTCTTTTCCCCTCTCTGTTCTCCCTCCCTTCTCCCCCCCTTTGAAAACCAAAAATTTCCTCTTTTAACGCGGTCCCGGTCCTCCCCGACAATCAATGCCTCCACCTAATTAAATTTTAAATTCAAATCTCCCTCCAAGACGAGAATTCAAATTGGCCATAAATGGCAACTGTCTGATCCGTCTAGAGCCTGCATTCATCGCTTTCCATACCCTGCCCCACCGTTTTAATCTGACTGTACTCTTTACAGCTGCTTCATTCATTAATCCATCTCTCGCAATTGTCGTGTTGCCAGAAGTAAAAGGATGTGTGGTTTACACCCCCTTATTAATCTCTTTGACCTTCCTCTTTGGTTTTCTTACACGCGGACGGCTCATCGGGTCATGCTCTTTCCTTGTCACATTACAATAGAAACACGTGTCCTCCACACTGCCCACGTGTCAAGTTGACCTTGCCAGGCCGTTCGCTTGTTTTACTTTTGGTTTCGTTCTTTCGGCCACGTGTCGGCCTTTCGTTGGCCGCGATATCATGACAGGTTGCGAAATCGCAACCTATCGCGATATCGTGACCCCCCCATGCCTTCGGCCCCCGCAGTCTTCGCGAGCCGCGATACGCGACATGTCGCAATATCACGACATGTCGCGGTATCGTGACCCCCCATGCCTTCGAACACCAGCAAAGAAAACGGGCCGTGATAACGCGACATGTTGCGATATCGCGACATGTCGCGGTATCACGGCCCCCCGCGCCTCAGCCTTGCCTTACGCAAAAATGTCGCAATATCGCGACGTCGCGATATCGCGACGGTTTTGGCCCTCGCCCACTACACGCCTTCGGAGTCGCGATTTTGCGACTCCAGCTTAACCTTTGCCTTGCTTTTGAAAACTTCCCCGAAACTTGCCTCCCTTTACAAAACTTCCCCGCAGGAAAGGATAGGAACCCCACCAAATTCAAAGTACTCAGAGAATTAAGAAAAGAATTTGGAGGATGCAAGATTGCTTTTCCTTCACCGGATGCTCCTGCATCATATAACCTATTTAAAAAAATAATGACAAGAAGTAATTGAAAATGAATGGAAATATATTTCAATTTTAGAGGATTAGCATTCAATTCCATGTAACCTATTTAAAAAAATAATAAAGACAAGGAGTAATTGAACATGGATGAAAATATATTTCAATTTAGGAGGATTAGCAAATTATCATTAATTGTTATGACCCCATCCTAGTCTTATTATGTAATTACTTTCTTCCTAACATGAGGACTCTATCTTAATAATATCATGTAATATTTTATAATATGTATATAACATTGGAGGTGCCTAGATAAGTGGGTCCCCCACTTGCATGTGGGTGGGAATCCTTGAGCATTAGGGTTAGGATTAACCATAATCTTTAAAAGTACCAAGGGGACAAGAAGATGGGCATCTCATTTTCATTGTATTAAAGCTCGACTTCTAAGGAGGTTTCCCTCTCAGAGAGGCATATGATTCCATAATGTGTTTTTATTTTTCAGTAATATAATCTACTGCATTTCTATTCCGTTTTGTAATATTGTTAATTTCACACTTATTTCCTATTATTATTGATGGATGTGTTTTCATTTTACTACTAGGCTCTTAACAAGTGGTATAAGAGAACATTTTAGCACCACATCCTACTATAGTGTAAACAGTTCATGTTTTACAATTTCAACCTATTAGGTATATTTTTTTTTCATTTTTCACTTACCTTCTTATAATGAAAATTGAGAAAATAATTGAGTTATTTTTTCCTCTATTTTTTTTTACTAAATTAGAAACCTTGTTCCACGGGTTTTAAAATATCAAGGAAGAGTTATCGTTATAGGATAAGTTAGATTACCTATAAAGTATTTGGTGAAGTGAGGGACAATTAGGCTCCAATTCTTAAGCCTCAGATAGCACCTGTATATGGACTTAAGAGCTCATATATCTTTGGGTATATTGAGAGAACCTCCTAGGGTTATGAGAAATCTTTGGTCATTGGAAGATTTTTGATTGTGTATTTATCCATAGTGCATCAAGAATAGCACTTATAAAGTTTACCCTCCCATATTATCAAAGAGGTGGGTAATGCAATCAAGGGTATGTGTGGAATCCTTTTTTAGTAATATCATGAAATTATGAGTCTAAGCATTATTGTTCATTAGTGTGATATAATTGAGGGCTATAGACAATGCACATACCTTGGCCTAATTTTACCATATTACAATCATGTGTTTTATATTCAAACTCTAACCATAGATTTGAGCTTACTACGAAGACTACATCTAGCACACATGTGAATATATTATAAAATGTTTGGTTAAGGACTAAATTATTGGGGTTAGCAATAGTAAAAACAAATTTTGTTGGGATAGTTATCTGCTATAGTCAAGAGTAATTAGTAATTGTTTGATGGCTAATGGTGTGATATGTTTCTGAAATAGAGAGGGAACTCTTTATTGATATCAAAGGAAAAGCTCATGTTTAATCAACCAATTAATTAGTCATTGATGATTTTGCTATATTAAGGACCTTTAACAAAATTTAGTTTCAACATAAGACGATGTTTAAAATATTTAGCATCTTTTGTTTCTTCTATTGTGATTGTCTTTTTCCTTTCTTCGCGTAGTGTGTGTGTTATAATTTTCTAAGGTGTTATCGTCATTCCCAAAAGCCAGAGAAGAAATTCATTTTTAAGGTGAAGTAAGACTTTAGGGAAAAAATAAACAACACTTGACTATAAAAATGTTAGGAGTGACCAAAATATCATTTTGAGACCTAGCTCATTGTATTCATCTTTTCAATCTGATAATTTTGATAGATAGCATCTAAAAATAGTAACCCCTTGAGAACAACGCTTTATAATTTTAGTAAGTCCCAATTCACAAGTATATGGTTGAAGGAACAAGAAGAGTAATGAGGGAGATGGAACAATTAAATCTCACACTTAGTAATTTATAAAGGTAAATATCACAAATTGGAACATAAATTAAACAAATGAAATATCAGATGCAAATCCTAAAATCTTACCTGCTTAATATTAAATCAGGGATAGAAGAATCTTTTTGTGAGGTGGAAGGGTCGAAATTATCCCAAAAAATTAGCAATGAAGGACTAGGTGGTACTTTAGTACATAAGTATGCAACAACCCATCATGCTCTTTTTGAGATTGAAACCCTATTTAAAATGTCCAAATTGGAATTTCCTAAGATTAATGACAAGGGCATTGACGGTTAGTTGTGCTGAGCAAATAAATTCTTCAAACTACATAATATTCCCTGATATTTTTGGGTCACCATGGCATCCTTTAATTTTGAATTAGAGACCCTACAATCGTATCAATGGTTACAAACCATGAATCCCGATCCTTCTTGGGAAGAATTTGAGTCCTAAATACTCACTCATTTTGGTCCTAGTAAGTGTGAGGACTTTAAGAGAACCTTAACAAAATTGAAACAAATTTATATTGTTCAAGATTATCAAATATAGTTTGAGAAATTGGATAATAGAACCAAGGGTTTGAATGAAGTATTTTTCAAAGTTATTTTATGAATGGGTTGAAATATGTTATCAAGGAAAAAGTAAAAATGTTCAACCCACAGTCTATGATGTAAACCATAGGTGTGGCTAGACTTACGTAGGAAAAACATTTTACCCAAATGTAGTCATCCAAATTCCCATAGTCTAAGCCTTAATACAAAAAAAAAATTATTGAATATGGAAGACTCAACAGAGAATGAAATATTTGATGAAGAAATAGAACCATATGTGAAAGAGCCTGAGGATGAGGGTGTAGAATAGGAGGAACCATAGCCAGAGATTTTTTTCCATGCACTTGCAAGAAGCTTAAGATCTTAGACCATGAAAGTAGTAAAATTTTTCAAAGGGGAAAGACTTACAATTCTTATTGACTCAGATAGTACACAAAATTTTATCAACCCTCGAGTAGGTAAGAAAGCAAATTGTTACATATTGACTTCCAACTCTTTTGAATTCAAGATGACAAATGGTGGAACATTACCTTGTAAGGGTAAATACCACAATGTGAAGTTGAAGATATGGGACTATGAACTCAAAAATAATACGTTTTCTCTTCCATTTGGAGGGTGTGATATTGTGCTAGAAGCATAGTCGCTCCATACCTTAGGAACAATAGCCTAGAGATTTATCAAATTATGGATGCAATTCTTGTAGAAGTGAAAATCCTATACTCTCAGGGGTTTACTCACATGATCATCGTAGGTTATTAGTTCAAACCATATGAAGAAGTTAGTAAAATATTCTCATGTGGAGTTGTAGTCCAATTTTTTGCAATTTAATAATAAAATTCAAACACCAACAAGCCCCCAGGGAATTACAACTTATTCTTATGGAAGTAATTTTGATAGAGGAAATTTTTTGTGATATGGAAGGTTCAAAATTACTTTCACAGATTTTGTAGAATTGAAAAAATTACTTTCACATCATTCAAATGATCATGCAATATCATTGATACTATGTAGCTTACCATATAACATCCAAACCTATAGATACCCCTATGTTTTTAGGTCAAAAATAGAGAAGCTTCAAGAATTGCTGAAAATAGGGGTAATTTGACCTAGTAATAGTCCCTATATATTTCAAGAAGTAATTGAAAATGAATGGAAAAATAATAATGACAAGAAGTAATTGAAAATGAATGGAAATATATTTCAATTTTAGAGGATTAGCATTCAATTCCATATAACCTATTTAAAAAAAAATAATGACAAGGAGTAATTGAAAATGGATGGAAATATAATTCAATTTAGGAGGATTCGCAAATTATCATTAATTGTTATGACCCCATCCTAGTCTTATTATGTAACTACTTTCTTCCTAACATGAGGACTCTATCTTAATAATATTATCATATCTAGAGTTTGTCTCCCTTTCAAAAACCCTCCTTACTCTTTTAAAATATTTTTTCTAATAGTGGTATTAATTGATTTGCCACCACTTTATACATTATCTTATATACCATAATATGTTGACTCATGGGCCTGAATGATTCAAACAATTATGCATCCATATTTTATTTTGAATGAGGGTAAGATATGTTACATTTATTTTACAATGCATGTATTATTTTACCCTAGACTCTTCCATTGCCACCAATAAATAATCCCTCATTATTTTGCAGTTTTGTTGATAGGATGTTGTAGATAGTCCATATAGACCTAGGGATTTATACTTATCAAAAGAGAAAAGAGTTGAATAAGCTTTTTCTAGAGTAATAGACTTCATCAGTTCACTATTGTTTTCATTTTTTATAACTCGAGATACTTCTTGTAGTAGCTTATTATTAAGAACTTCAATATCCTTTGATCTTAGAATATTCTAGTAAAAAACTTATCTTCTTTCTGATTTTGATTTGATATTCAATACAAACCCCTTCTACTGATTTAATATTAATAATTTTATATGTTTATCTCTGTACTATTGTCATCCTATGAAAAGCTATATTTTTATCTCCTCTTAACCAACTATGTCTTGATTTTAATCTCCAAAATTTTATGTACTTAAAATATTATGATTTTCACTAAGCAACTCCCTTTCCTCTAAGCTTGGACTATTGTGCTCATATTTTAGGAATTTTAAAAGTTGCTCATTTAGTTCTTTTTTCTTCTCAAAAATATGTTGAAAAGTGCTTTGTTCTATTCTTTTAATCTAGATGACATTGACTTAATTTGTTTAGGAAGTGTATACAACCCAAATTTTTTGAAGAATTCCATGTTTGTGCTATCATATCCACAATTTGAGGATGATATTCCCCCATATCCTCATATTTATAATATGATATTTTTTTAATTAAATTACCACCATTTAAACTCTTATTGACTCATGATCTAAACCAATCTTTGTCAAGGTATTAATTTTATTAGAAGTTCTTTCATCTAGCCAATAATCTAATAGTGTGCATTTACCCAATTTTTTTCTATCAGGTTCTTGGCCTATTCTATTATTGGTCCACATATATTTTTCCTCTTAAAACTCAACCTCCCATTAAATATTATTTTAAATGTGTAGACACCTAATCACAACCATTAATCCTCCATCCTAACCATCCCACCACCCACTTGTCTACCACACACCTTTCCCGCCTTCAAAAGGCCCACTTTACCCCTTTCCCACTATTTCCTAACCCAACTAGGCTTATTTTGATATTATTTTATATTTAGTATAATATTTTATATTATATTTTAATATATTTATTATAAAATATATATTTATAAACCCTATTAACCACAACTGTCAGATCTGATCTAATCTTCACCATCCAACTTCATCAATTCATGCCACATCTAAACTATAATCTTAGCCTTAGGATCCGATTTAATCTTAGCCACATGATTAAATGTGCAAGGCTAAAACCCTAAGTAAACCATAAGCTAGATTATAAATAAGAGCATTTCAAATGCTCAACTCTTGGAATATTTTTGTGCCCTAGAGATACTATTGAAGAAATCCTCACGAGATAGAAGGTTACAGAGATCTGAAACCGCCATTGCCAAATCCACTTAGGACAGTTGATCCATAGCCTTAACTTGCCCTAGGATTCTTTTATTTCAGCCATTCCTTATAGCTTGCCTCCAACTGCATCATAGTTGATCTGATATATCCCTCCATTCCAATTTCCACCACACATTTTAGATATTTAATCTTACATCTTTATAAAATGTCCAAATTATTTTTTCCCTTACAGCTAATTTTCCATCCATAAAAAATATTGAATCAAGATCTCTCCTAGTTTTATCATTACACACCTTGCTCCATTTCACCAAAGGAAATTTTATTTTATCATATAATCTTGACCATAAAAATTATTGCATAATATAGATTAAAAAATTTTCTATCGATTTTGGCATAATACACAAGGATATATAATATATTGGAATGGATTGTAATATTAATTTAGTTAAACTATACTCTTCATGCTAACGATAACCATATGCTTTTCCATGTTGGTAGTTTATTCTGAATTGTACTTTTAACTAGATTCTACAATTATATCCACACTCTTCCCTCAAATAAGGGTATTCTTAGAAACGTTGTTGGTAAATTTACCTCCATTTGAAGTAACCTACATATCCTTGGTTTAATTATACCTAGAGTGTTTAGCAAGTAAATATTGTATTTTGTCCAATTATCTTTTTTCCAAGCACTCTTATATTTTAATAGGTTATTTAAATCTCTAGCCACATGTTTTCCTACCCTCCCAAAAATGGTTGTATCATCTACAAACTATTGATAGGTGATGTTGTCAATGTTATTACTAGCCTTAAGTCCACTTAGTAGCCCATATTTGTATGTCTTCTTCAGGTTCCTTCCCAATATCTCTATCATAATATTAAATAGATATGGTGATAGAGGATCTCCTTGTGTAATACCCCTCTTGAATTTATGTATTATGTTACTAGTCCATTAATGAGCATTGAATATGATATTATAGAAATACAAACTCTAATTCAATTGACCCATCTCTTCCTATATCCAAACTATTCTAATACTGCAAAAATAAAATTTCATTTAACCTATCATAGGCTTTATTCATATCAAAATTTAAGATTATTTTTTCTTTATTTTTGAGAAGTTGAATGCATTACTTCATGAGCCATCATATCTAGAGTTTGTCTTTGTTTCAAAATGCCTCCTTACTCTTTTAAAATATTTTTTCTAATAGTGGTCTTAATTGATTTGCCATTACTTTATAGATTTTCTTATATACCATAATATGTTGACTCATGGGCCTGAATGATTCAAACAATTATGCATCCATTTTTTATTTTGAATGAGGTTAAGAAATGTTACATTTATTTTACAATGCATGTCTTATTTTACCCTAGACTCTTCCATTGCCACCAATAAATAATCCCTCATTATTTTGTAGTTTTGTTGATAGAATGTTGTAGATAGTCCATATAGACCTAGGGATTTATACTTATCAAAATAGAAAAGAGTTGAATAAGCTTTTTCTAGAGTAATAGACTTCATCAGTTCACTATTATTTTCATTTTTTATAACTCGAGATACTTCTTGTAGTAGCTTATTATTAAGAACTTCAATATCCTTTGATCTTAGAATATTCTAGTAAAAAACATACTTTCTTTTTTATTTTGATTTGATATTCAATACAAACCCCTTCTACTGATTTAATATTAATAATTTTATATGTTTATCTCTATACTATTGTCATCCTATGAAAATCTATGTTTTTATCTCCTCTTAACCAAATTTGTCTTGATTTTAATCTCCAAAATTTTATGTACTTACAATATTATGATTTTCACTAAGCAACTCCCTTTCCTCTAAGATTGGACTATTGTGCTCATATTTTAAGAATTTTAAATGTTGCTCATTTAGTTCTTTTTTCTTCTCAAAAATATGTTGAAAACTACTTTGTTCTATTCTTTTAATCTATATGCCATTGAATTATTTTGTTTAGGAAGTGTATGCAACCCAAAAAAATTTAAGAATTCCATGTTTGTGCTATCATATCCATAATTTGAGGATGATATTCCAACATATTCTCATATTTAGAATATGATATTTTTTGAATTAAATTACCACCATTGAAACTCTTATTGACTCATGATCTGAACCAATCCTTGTCAAGGTATTAATTTTATCAGAAGTTCTTTCATCTAGCCAATAATCTAATAGTGTGCATTTACCCAATTTTTTTCTATCAGGTTCTTGGCCTATTCTATTATTGGTCCACGTATAGTTTTACTCTTAAAACTCAACCTCTAATTAAATATTATTTTAAATGTGTAGGCACCTAATCACAACCATTAATCCTCCATCCTAAACATCCCACCACCCACTTGTTCACCACACACATTTATCGCCTTCAAAAGGCCCACTTTAACCCTAACCCGCCATTTCCTAACCCAACTAGGCTTATTTTGATATTATTTTATATTTAGTATAATATTTTATATTATATTTTAATATATTTATTATAAAATATATATTTATAAACCCAATTAACCACAATTGTCCGATATGATCTAATCTTCATTGTCCAACTTAATCAATCCATGCCACATCTAAAGTGTAATCTTAGCCTTAGGATTTGATTTAATATTAGCCACACGATTAAAAGTGCAAGGCTAAAACCCTAAGTAAACCCTAAGCTAGATTATAAATAAGAGCATGTTGATCATTGAAAAAGGACAAAATCCCCCTACCCAAAGAAACCCCTTGCTTTATCAAAATGAGTAAAATACCAAAATCAAATAAAATCCCTTGCTCAAAATAAAAAAGAAAACAAAAACACAAAATAAATAATAATTTTCATCACTATGCATGAGCAAGTATCCTAATAAATCAAAAGAAAAGAAGGGATAAAGAGCTTGAATCCTTGGAATGGTCACTACTTGAAACCATAGAGTGATCCCTAATACATGAATAGGCTGAATGAGTCTCGTCTGACATTGGGGTAGTTCTAAGCAATTTGTAAAAAGAGCTAGCTTTAGGTGTCATGTATCACCTAATGGTCTAATCCAACCGAGTCCAACATAGGATCATGATGAGCATTTAGTGATCCCAAATATAGTAATGGGCTGAATGAATCCCTCCTAGAATTGGTTTAGGATTATTGTTCATCTAATATATTCATTTGTACACACATGGATAATGAATATCTTGTTCTTCATAATAAAAACATTTATCTTTCAGAAGTTTGCTATGGTCGTTATACAACTTTTGATTAATCAACTAGGGTGTTTGAGTCTCATGGAAAACCTCAAAAATACCCTCATAGCAACAAATCATTTCATCAATCAAACCATCAAATTTCTTTATAAGGTTTTGAAATTAAAGGGTGTTCATGAAGTAGGATAGATACCATATAAATACAAACAATGATATTTGGACGGTCACTAACTATTTTGTACATATATTTTAATTTACAAAAGCTTATAAAGAAAGCAAATACATATTATATCATATCATATCATCTCACATATGTATTCTTAAATGATTATTTCTTATGATGAGATTTATCATTTACATTCATAATTTTTATACATTCTGTGGTGTCATCCATTAGTTTGTAAATGCATATTAAATTCATTCCTTATATTTTAAGTGGTTAAATAATACAGGTTCATTTGCATTAGTTCATTCCTTATTTAATTAATGCATTACATTCCACATCATACATCATATCATGTGACATTAATTATATGCATTAATTATATACATACATTCCTTATTTAATAGTATATGCATTAATTATTGAAAAATAATATTGCAAGATGGAATAGAAATACAATAGATTATATTGTAGAAAAATAGAATATGTTCAAAAATCATAGGCCTCTTTTAGGGGGTAACCTCCTTAGAAGCAGAGCCTCAATACAATGAAAATATGATGTCCATCCTCTTGTCCCCTTGGTGCTTTTAAATATTTTGGTTAACCCTAACTCTAATGTTCAAGGGTTTCCATCCACATGTAAGTGGAGGATCCACTTGTCTAGGCACCTCAAATGCCACATACACATTATAAAATATTACATAATATTATTAAGATAGGGTATTTATGTTAGTAAGAGGTCAATTACATAATAATGTTAGGATGGGGTCCTAACATACCCTTCCCATTCAAATATATATCCTCAAAGCTACATATGAGGAAACTATTACTATAACTACTAGAGAGGCTCCGATGTTGATTCTTCTAGTTGTAAACCCTACCACTAGACCAAAAATTCAATGAGGGTGTGGTGACGAAGAGTGTAGGTTCTTTAGTCCAAAATATTATCAAGCCCCAAAATTATTGAGTCCTCATCATATAACTTGGGAAGTGTAAACTGAACTTGAATATGATTGTTGAGTACCTTTTTGAGGTAAAAGATATGGAATAATAGATGAATCTTGGAATAAAATGGTAGAAAAAGCTTATAGATCACTTGTCCAATCTGCTACAATATTTGATAGGGTTCATAAAATTATGCTACAAATTTTGATGTGCTCCAAGTTCTATGAAATATTGTTTGTAGGTTGAATTTGAAGAAAGACCATATCATCTACATTGATTCTATGCTCAAAATGATATTGTTCATTCTATTGGCACATCTATTTTTGAGCTAACTAATTTGTCCTTCAACTGCTTCAAAATTTGGGCATCCTCTTGAAGAGTTTCATCCACTGCTTGGACTTTAGAGTTTTTAGGAACATATGAAGAGGGTTATAGAGGTGGGTACCCATATACTACCTCAAAAGAAGTCATTTTGTAATCTATGTGAAATAAATTGTTACACCACCATTAGATCAAAGGAAGCAACTTAGCCCATTGTGTTGGGTGCTCAAAGGTAAAACGGTGAATATAGGTATCCAAGTACTAGTTAATAATTTTTTTTAATCCATTTGTCTATGTATGGTAGGCTGAGCTCATTCGTAGTTATATTCCCTACATTTTAAACAATTATTTATAAAATAAACTATTAAAAGTGGGGTCACAATTAGACAATGGATTTGGACATACCATGGATTTTTAAAATGGAGTCCATGAATATTTGAGCAATGGTGAAGGTACGGTAAGGATGGGGGAGAGAACATAAATGAGTATGCCTTGAGAGACAGTCCACCATCATAAAAATAATTTGATTTTACTCCTAACTTAGGAAGCCCTTTAATAAAATCCATGGAGTCATTAGTCCATACACTATCTAGAATTATCAATGATTGTAGAGTGCCTAGAGTACGAACCATTTCATCTTTCATCCATTGGTAAATATCACATTTGACCATAAAAGTTTGAATATATTTTTTCATGCCCTCCTAATAGAAGGACCATTTTGCTTGTTCAAATGTCTTTAAGAACTGGAATGGATGGAAATAGCTGAAGTGTGCATTTCCCTCATAATATACTCATGGAGTGATAAATTTTTGGAGACCACAATGCAACCTTGATATCTTAATGTTACCCATCCCATGAATATTCAAAATACAAATGGGGATAATTTTGTAGTTGTTATTTTAATATCTATAAATATTTATCATTTTTTATTTTGCATTCAAGTTGGAATATCCATTGGGAAGTGGAAAAAAAGGGCACACATTGTTACTTGATTTTAAAAATGATAGGAGAGGGCATTTGTTACAGTATTATCCTCATCTCTCTTATATATGATATCAAATTAATACCCCAACAATTTTGAAACTCATTTCTATTATGTTGGAGTAGATATCCTTTGTTCTAATAAAATTTTCAAACTCTGGTGGTTTTTTTAAATAGAGAAATGTCTCCTAATGAGATATGATCACCGATAGTTAACAACATAGAGGATTCCCATAATTTATTTTTATAGGTAGATTTTCTAAATTTTTACCTAAGAACACCTTACTAGTGAAGGCTAAGTATCACCCTTCTTAAATTAATACAACCCCAATTCCATGATCCAAAGAATCACTTTCAATTATAAATGGTTTGGTAATATCAGGGGTAGCCAACATCAAGGTGGAAGTCATAGCCTTGTTAAAATCTGCAAATGCCTATTTTGTTAAAGCTCTATTTTTACATGGTGGAACATGAAATTCTCGAAGTGACAATTCATCACAGTGATCACAAAGCAAACAAAAAAAAGAGATGATCCAGCTAAAACATCAACGGTTTTCCATTAGGCACTATTTTTTGACTCGAAATCCTTAATCTGTTCAATTGAGATCATTGCAGTGAACGAAGACCACTACCATTTTGTTATCTGTTGCCTCCAATGCTTGCCACTTAGGAATTCTTCCCATGACATTGTGAACAAACCACTTCGTATCTAACGTAGCCAGAATATTTTAATGGAAGACTAAAATTTTTGTGGCTAACGTCATCCAAGTTATACCTATCCAACATAGAGTCACCAGAATCACCATCACGGAAGGTAATATATTTTTTAGTGGGAAGATAGTCCCACATTTATTGTGAGGCAATCAACTCAAGGTTTATAAGGGAAGTCGCTCACATGAGGAGGTGATCACTTTTGGTTGTCCATCCTGTCTTGTTCCTGTGTCGTCCTCTACCCTCGTGTTATCTTGGCAGTCACCCTTTGTCCTCGCTATCCAATACCCTTTATCCGCTCAATGTCACTGATCCAATTCATGTCAGCCCTATCATCGCTATCCTCTACCCTTTATCCGCTCAATGTCACTGATCCAATTCATGTCAGCCCTGTCAATCCCTGTCACTCCTTTACCCTTTATCCACTCAATGTCACTGATCCAATTCGTGTCAGCCCTGTCAGTCCATGTCACCCTACATTTTATCTGCTCTATGTCACTGATCCAATTCATTTTAGTCCTGTCAGTCCGTGTCACTCCTCTACCCTTTATCTGCTCTATGTCACTCTAGCCCTATCAGTTCGTGTCACTCCTCTACCCTTTATCCACTCAATGTCACTGATCCAATTCGTGTCAGCCCTATCAGTCCGTGTCACTCCTCTACCCTTTATCTGCTCTATGTCACTGATCCAATTTGTGTCAGCCCTGTCAGTCCGTGTCACTCCTCTACCCTTTATCTACTCTATGTCACTGATCCAATTCATGTCAGCCCTGTCAGTTCGTGTCACTCCTCTACCCTTTATCCACTCTATGTCACTCCAACACTGTCAATTCGTGTCACTCCTCTACCCTTTATCCGCTCAATGTCACTGATCCAATTCGTGTCAACCCTATCAATCCATGTCACTCCTCTACCCTTTATCCGCTCAATGTCACTGATCCAATTCATGTTAGCCCTATCAGTCCATATCACTCCTCTAACCTTTATTCACTCTATGTCACTGATCCAATTTGTGTCAGCCCTGTCAGTCCGTGTCACTCCTCTACCCTTTATTCGCTCTATGTCACTGATCCAATTCGTGTCACCCCTGTCAGTCTGTGTCACTCCTCTACCCTTTATCCGCTCTATGTCACTCCAGCCCTATCAGTTCGTGTCACTCCTCTACCCTTTATCCACTTAATGTCACTGATCCAATTCGTGTCAGCCCTGTCAGTTCGTGTCACTCCTCTACCCTTTATCCACTCTATGTCACTGATCAGTCCAGCCAGTCTACCGTGTTACACCTACCTCATTCCAATTCTACACATGGTATTAAATACGTTGGTGTGATCAATTTGTTTGTATTAAATAGTCTATCGTGTTACACCTGCCTCACTCCAATTCTACACATGGTATTAAATACGTTGGTGCGATCAATTTGTTGGTATTAAATACATTGGTGCATCGATCAATTTGTTAGTATTATTGGTATTAATTATCAATTTTTTTGTATTATTGGTATTAATTGTCGGTTAAAATTTGAAAATTTGAACACCCAAAACAGACAAATATTTTGCAGCTAAAAATTGACGTGAAATTGTTCACCAAGTTGTAAAATTTTGTCATCAAAATTTGATAGCAAAAACTTGACGATTTTTTTCGATGAATTCTAGACAAAAAATTCGATGATAAATTTTGTCACCAAACTTTTTGCTGCAAACCTTGACGACAAATTATTGAAAAGAAATTAACGATTTTTTACAAGAATCATCAACGACTTTTTTTTTTTTTTTTACCCAGGTGTTGTAGGTGAGTTGGAGAGGAGAGGGCATTCCTCCAAGGGAGGTCCCAGGTTTGAATCTCCACCCTACCAAAAAGCTGAATTGGGTACCCAAAATCGAATTGATAATGTTGGTGCGGTCCGGGCTAGGTGTGACTCTTGGGTGATTTTGACGATGTAGAACCCCCTGCTCATGGTATCTCAGACCAAGGTGGCCCCGCAAGGGGTTTTTCACTTTAAAAAAAATCAACGACTTTTTTAACAAGAAATTGATGACTTTTTTTCAGCAACAATTGTTGATGATTTTTTGCGCAAATTTTATCGACAACTTTTTAACTTTTGTTGATAATTTTTTTGCGATGATTTTTTGTGATGACTTTCAACCTTTTTTGCGACACCTTTTTGCTAAACGACTACACAAATGGCCGATGGAATAATATCTCATGACCCCAACCTACTTTTGCTGCTTAATCTCACTCGCCTACATCAAATCACATCAGTGAGTGCATATCAAATTCAGTTCAAGGATATCGCCAATCGCATCATAGGGTTGGACGAATCAATTCTCATAAGTGGCTTCATTAGTGGATTAAAAGAATAAATTAGAGTGGCGGTCATGATGTACACTCCTCGCACCCTATAGGAAGCCATTGGAATAACCTTGTTAGCTGAAGATAAATTCAATTTTCAATATCGACACAGGGAGCAACCTATTGAAAAATCATCATTCCTGCTCGCTATCCCAAAACCTAAACCCTTGCCAGTTAAGTACCTCAACCTATAATAAATGGAGGAACGACGAGCGAAGGACCTCCGTTGTACTTGTGATGATCAACTTGGGCCTCACCATCATTGCGCTACACCAACATTGTATTTATTAAATTTAGATGATCCTTGTCCCTCCATAGGGGCCAAATATAAGGTAGATGTACACTTTTTTAATTTAGTTGATCCCTATCATTCCATAGAGGGATAAGGTGAGGTAAATAAGCAAAACATACCTGAAATACCTTATCCCACCAATGACAACAATAGGGTTAGTATGCTAGAAGTGATTGATGCGCCAAGTAAGGATGAGGTAGACATACCCGAAGTGATCAATTTCTATCAAACGCTCCGACCTTTAAGATATCCCTGCCTTCAAAAATGTGACATCAAGATAGTACAAGAACTTGTGCAAATTCAAATTGGAAAACAAGCAACGAAGCTCCTTACTTTGATATTTGAGAACAAAGATCTTTTTAAGGAGGGTGGCATGTTAGGATTCTAATCCTAACCTTATTATTTAATTCATTAATTATATGGACAAACACGTCCTTTCATCAAACTCACAACTCTAGATAAGATATATATATGCAATGCATTGGGTGTTATAAACCATATATCGAATGAATATATATTAATTAAATCTATTGTGGGTTTCTACCTTACAATCAAAGGCGAGTCAATACAAAAGCGATTCTTCCTTCCTTTTTTTGCATATAAATACATTTCACTATTTAGTTCTTTAACAGGATTATGGGATGCATTTCTTATGTATCTTTTTCTATTCTTATCAATGGATCATCTACCAAATTCTTTATACCCTCGATAGAATTAAGACAAGAATGTCCTTTATCTCCTTTAATTTTTTTGATGGTCATTGAAGGATTGAGTAGAGCTATTTTGGATGCAAAGAGGGTAGGATCCTTGACTAGGATCAAAGTAGGGGTCCTTTATTTATATTATTTATTATTTACTAATGATGTTTTGTTGTTCACAAATGACATTTTAAGGAAAGCTAGAAAGTTGAAGGAAATCTTAGACACTTATAGTATTGCTACCGAACATGGAGATAAATTTTCAAAAATACTCTATTTGCTTTAATGGTCTATAGCAAGATATTGAACATGGTCTAATCAGAATTTTTCCTTTTAATATCTTAGTTTTCTAGGAAAGCTTTATGTATCTAGATTTTGTATTGAATCCAAATACTTATAGGAAGAGAGATTGGTGATGGATTTTAGAGAATATTGAATTTAGGATTAACAATTGGTGTAATATATGGTTGTCTATTGATGGGAGATTAACAGTTATAAATTCGATTCTTGTGCCAATTCCTGTGTTTTGGCACTCCTTGGCCTTCATTCCTAAAGGATTTATAGAGAAAATAAGAAAAAATTACTTCATATTTATTTGGATTGGATGGAAGGAACATGAAGGCATTCATTTAGTTAAGTGGTAAAGTATTGCTCGAAAAAAGGAGGAAGGTGGTTGAGGTCTTAAAAATATCTATCTTTTTGGGTTTTCTTTGGAAGAAAAAATTTTATGGAGGATTTTGACCAAAAAAGGATTATGGAAGAATATAATTGAACATAAGTATATTTTTCTAGGGACCTTTATGGATTGGATCAAAAGTCCATAAAAAAGCATTAAAAATGAAGTGCATGCAATGGAGCTACTAGTACAGGCCTTTCATGTGATTGGAATTTTTTTGGCTTGGAAAGTGGGCAATGGTGAACAAGTAAGAATAGGAGATGATTCTATTTTAGATTGTAGAGAAAATATTTCATTGCTAGAAGATATGATAAGTTCTTTACAAGACAAAGGTTTTTTCTTTCTTCATTAGGTGGGGGAATCATATTCTTCTAGTCTTTGGACCCAAGGTTGAAAGTAGGCTCAGGTCTTGGGTCTTTTGATGAGTAGGTTGTTATGTGGAAGGATTACACTGATAGTCTTAATAAAAGCTATATCAAATTGAAATTTGAACCAGATACTATTTCTTGGACATACAAAAAATTTGGGGGTTAATATACGACTAGACTTGGTTATAAAACAAGTTTGGAACCTCATCCTCAAAGGTCTACTTGGTGGTGGAATCAAATTTAGAAATTATCTACCCAAAAAAAAATTATTTTCATGTGGTTAGCTTTGAGAAATAAGGCTTTGACTTGGGAAGTTTTACAGAGGAGAAGCAAACAAAGTCTAAGTATTTGTATGTTGTGTTAGCGACAGGAGGAAAACATCATATATTTGTTAATAAAATGCTTTTTTTCTCAACAAGTTTAGTTAGAAGCTAAACAGATAACTAGAATACAAAATATTTGGGAAGGAGAAACAATGGAGGTATTTTTAAGACAGTTGTTTTTTAAAAAGAGTTGAAACTATATCTTTATTTACCATGTCTTTTATGTTGGGGTATATGGTTTGCACGAAATGTAGCTATTTTTGAAGGAAATTTAATACCCCTATTTCAGGTCAATTTTTAGGTAAGGACTTTGGTCTCAATCAACAAAGGACTTGAGAAACCTCAACAAGCAGGTAATTTTAATTTAAAAGTCTTAACAATGGGTTTTTTTGATGGGGCTAGTCATAGATAGTCATCTTTTAGTAGTACAAGAGGTATTCTATAATTCTTAGATACCCATTATATCTAATTTAAAGTAGATCTTGGGACATGTTCCAACAATTTTACTGAGTTCTAGGCATTGATATTGCTAATGAAGTGTGCTATGGAGAGGAATGTGAAAAATTTACAATTTTTTGGAGATTCTACTCTAGTCATCAATTGGATGAATAGATCCACTCAATTAAAAAATAATTTGCTTAGACTAGTGGGATATGAATTATTGGAGGTGATTTTTATTTTTGAAAATATCTCTTTTCTCATGTTTATAGGGAGTTAAATCAAGAAGCAGATAAGTTATCAAAATAAGGTCAATAGGTTCTAGAAGGTTTCATGCAAATGGAAGAAAACAAGGATGGAGTTTCTTATTTCACCTACAAATCATACCCCTAGTTCCTATGCTAGCTCTAGGTTATACCGTGGTCTTGTTCATTTGATTAGAGCTTTATGGTAGTTTTTAACTATTTCCTTTCTTTTTTTTGGTTTCTTTTTCACTAATATCTATCCAAGATTTGGATATGGAGCTTATTTGGATGATTAAGTATTGATATATAGGGATATTTATCCTTATTATCCCCATGCTATTTTGAAGATGGTTTTTTCCTCTCCGATCTACTAGAAAATAATTATATCTTGACTCTGAGTAATCTATTTGAATCTAGGTTTTTGTTTGTGCTAAGGCACCTAAGAAGTGTAATTTTCTCTCATTATTGAAATAAAATTACATTTTTTTATTGTAAAAAACATATAAATCACACATCCTAATCTAATATTTCACACCCTAGTCTAATGTTTAGAAATATACAAGTGTAGCATGGGGGTACTTTAACATCTACCAAATAATGTAATATGTTAGAGTATATTACATTATTTGGGTGATGTAAATGTACCACCTTTGGTACATAACTAGGGTAGAAGTTTACTTTAGAGTAAAGTTAGTTAGTTATCTCAAGTAATGTAATAAATGCACAATTGTTAATGTGTAAGTTGTAAATGTGCATGTAGTCCACATGTAAATGAGTCTTAGGTAGAGTAATTTCCAAGGAATCTATCTTCCTATATAAAGGGCTCTTAGTGAGTGATTAGTAAGTAGTAGTAAATATAGAGAGTGTATGGTATAGTTCAGTAGTATGGTACAATGTAGTTCTTTCATATCTTTTCATGGAGTGTTCATGTCCTCCATTATATAGTATTTTACTATTTTTCATTCTCATTAATGGCATATTTTTAATTTATTTGAAGATGTTCATTTGATTATTTTCCTACATAATATTGTGCAATTAGTTTATAGTTATCTTGCATCTTGTGGTTGTGTTCCCTATACTACAGTATCATCAAAAGATAGCAATGATATCAGAGCACATGGTAGATAAAATAGGAAATAGGGAGAGCCACAAGTGAGACTAAAAGAAATCCAAAAATATCATTTACAAAATTTTTGAGATTACATTTGGCTAGAGTCTTTCCATAGGGTTGCAGAAAAACTCGTGAATACTAGGGCTCAATATAAATTCCACTAGATTGACAAATCAACTAGTGAAGTTCATTATCTCCAAAATTCTAAATTATTCCATTCTAGTTTCTAACATCTTGTTGCAGGAAAAGGAAATTTAGAGAAATTTGGGAAGCTTCCTCCATAGATCTAGGAAGAATATATTCATTAGAATCATTCCAACACTTGCAACAACAAGTAGAAGATTGAAGATTTTAGAGACCTAAAAAAAGGTTCCATTACAAGAGTTGCAAACATATAGATTACAAAAGAGAAGAAAATACCATAGTAGACTTATTTTAGAACCAACAAATAAGAGACTCTAGAGATGATTTAAAGAGGAGATAGGATATTTGTGATCTGCATTGAATATCAAAATCTACAGAGTGTAGAATTATAAAAGGACATAGGACCCTTGTTACAAACTGAAGGGAGAGAAGAAGACTTCACCATAAAAAACTTGAACAGACCCTTAGAAGGTCCACTTACAAAACTTCTAATTCTATAATATTAGAGGTTGGTGATATCCATTAAAGTCTATAGTTTGCAGAAGATAAGGACCAACAATATCCTATTATAGAATCCAAAAGTAGCAAATTTTAGAGATTCGATAAGAATATCTCATTAAAAATACTTCATTAGTAGAAAATTTAAGCAAGCATATCATTTGGAAAACCATAAGAGCTACGATATTGAAGACCTTGGTGAGGTTCCAAGGAGAAATAAAGAGGAGGCTTGTTGAGCCTCATTAAAGGTGATTTAGAGAAGGCCATTAAAGGATTTTTTAGAAGAGCTCATTAGATAAATTTAGTACCAAGGATAAGTTCCTTATAGTAAAGAACTTGGGATAATTATCACCATATGACAACAAGTCCAAGAAAAAATATTTGGCAACGAATTAGCCAAAATTCATAATACATCAAGGCTTTCAGATTCTTGAGAAGAAATGCCTAGATTGAAATCAAAGTTTGAAAAGAATTTTGAAGAATAAAATGAGCCAAAATTTACTGCCAAACCTAAAATATTTGAATATTACATTTGAAGGCTATAAGTCTCATTCAAAGATAGGGTTTATTGAATCTTCAATAGAATATTGAAGGGTTCTTCAAAAAAACTCATCTATAATTTGGCGGAATTTCCTACCAAATTTTTGAGTTTCAAGTACATCATTTTAGTGTAGATATTGACTGTGAAAAAGGTGGTAATCAAGATAATATTACTAGTTGTAGAAATCTAGAGTTCTAGGATACATCCTAAAGGTTAAACAAATTACCTACTAAAGTTAAGGAGCAACAAGTCAAAGGGTCAGAGCTGCAAAAAGGTGAGGTAGAGAACTATTTAAAAATAGCAAATAATAGCTACAAGTCCATCGAGTTAAAGGTAACAATAAGGTGGATCTAATCATCTAGCAATCCTTCATATTTAAAGATCTTAAACGTAAGCAACTTAGGTGCAAAGGGTTCATTTTAAGAACACTTATATTTAGTTCCTTATTTAGTTTGATTGACCACCTATTTAAGATTTTTCTAGTTGTAAAGATAAGGTTACATTATAGAATTCAAGAGAAGTGCAAAATGAAGTTTATATTAAGGTTTATACCTACACATTAATAGGAGTTAGATATATTTTATAATCTTCCTATTATATAGTTACAACAAAGAAGACTACATTAAGTTGCAAATATTATAAATGCATTTGAAATATTTTAAGAGTTACAATTAGTGCATCTTACAAGTTACATTGAAGGAGAAATAAGATGAGAACATTGTTGCACTATTTTAGTTACTTGTAACTATACTAAACTTATTACTTTTAAAGGATTATTATGTGCATTGGTTGTTAAGTTAGAATGAATAACTGTAGGCAGATTTTTTGCATCCCTTCACCCACTTTTTTTCACAATATGATGATCCATAAGAATGGCTAAGTTTTAGAGCTAGTCCTATAGTCAATGGTACTAGGGGTGGCGATGGATCTTTTGACATGGTGGAAGAACTGGTCACCACTAGATATCAGGCATATACTAAATATCCACCCCAATAAAGATATTTAAGAAGGGTGGAGCATTATACAACCAAATAACTCATATTAAGGAACCCTATAGTTTTAAGTGGTAATTTTGGCTAAGTAAAAGGGTGGGCAGATATTTGGGTGAGTAAAGGTCTTGGGTAGATCCTAAATATTTGCCTTGGTGCATGGGAAAATAAATAGGAAGGTAGTGGGTTGGGGTAGGTCCCAAATTACCACCCTAGACACAAATTGCTCAAGTATATAGTTTGGTGGATAAATGGACACCAAGACGATGTATGAGGACTCCCAAAAGCCCATCCTAGCACAGGTAAAGTTTTGGGATAGTAGTAGCTGATATGTATAACTAAATTTCATACCTAATTATAGCCAATATGATAGAAAAAAAATTAGTTTGATAGTAGGCAATGGAATTGACCCAATCCTCCACCCTATCAAGAGCCCTAGGCATAATTCTCGATTATCAACAAAATTTGGGTGGATGCCAAATACCTACCTAATGATAAAATCATTGTCCACTAGAAGGAACCTAAGGGTTTCAGGGAGTAAGATTTAATGCACCAAACTACCAAGGTATGAGTAATTGTATGGTTCATAGAAACTAGAGCTCTCTTTATGGGTAGGCAAATTGTGAAATGCGGATCCTCGAGGTAATGTCTCATAAAATTGAATGACTGCCTACTTGAAGGGGTAAGTAGGTGAAATTTATGGTTTGCTAGGAATGTTAGAGTGATTAAGAGTCCAAATTTGTGTAGAATCACCTACTTACTCTATACAACCACCTTCAACTGAATAAGATGGTATACCAACCGACCACCCAACTGCCACAACCATTTTCCTACCTAGTTCCATTAATGTGTGTAGTTTTATAAATACTAGAGTGTAAGGCATTCTAGGGGGTGGTTCTTTAGCCATTGTAAAGCTTATGCTATTATGAAATATAAGTGTTTTACTATTTGATATCTAAATTTACCCTTATATATTTGCATTGAATATTGAATGCTTATTTTTGCTAAAGTTGTTTGAGTGATTACGCTCTAATTTTTCTATCTATATTTCATGCATTTTACTAAGTGGTTTTAGAATTTGCATTTCATATTGGATTGGGGTTTAATTTTTCTTAGGCTAGCTGGGTGGTTGTGCTCTAATTCTGCATCCTAGATTTCATGCACCCCACCCACTAGTTTTCTAATTTACCTTTAATCAAGTGGTGTTAAATGACAAGTAAGGGTAAGGTTGGTTGATCTGTTAGTTAGTAAACTTGCATTTTTTCTCACAGTATTAGCTTATTGTGCATGTATCTTGATGTGGTTATACCTATCCTTGTGAGTTTTGGCTATGACTTCCTTTTCCTTTCCTTTTTGCTCCCATTTTCATTTTAACTTTAGGATCAATTAGCTAGGAATTTTTAAAAGAAATTAGTCTTCTTTGGAGATCAATCACCTGGTCTCTCATAGGTATGATGGCCATTCAATTTTGGTCAAGTTTTGCAGGGTGTACAAACCTTTTCACCTCCTCCTTCTGGTTAGGTGTGTATTTTTGACCAATAGTTTTTGGCACACTCAATAGGACAAAAAAGATATCAATATTTCAAGGATATCAAAGTTTGGTGATATTCTAGTCTACCCATATCTTGTTAAATAAGTTGAAAACTCTTATGAGTAAAAAATCTAAATATCACAACCAATTACTTCTTAATTTTTAAAAATCTCTATTCCCTAGAGGTATCAGGGTTTGATTAGTAGCCTTGAACTTACTAGAAAAAAAAGTATGCTCATCTATTAAATATAACCTAGAGAAATAACTCACATGATCTGAAGTATTATTTCGATGATGGATCAATAGAGATATCCTCTTTAGAATTATGTAGGCCCTTTGAATATCTCAAGTTTGCATAACATCCCTAAGGTAGATTTAAAGACATTTAAAAGCCAGGATGGTAAATAGGATATTGCATATGAACATTATCAAGACGTAGTATCCTTGTCCATTATTCACAACATTGCTTCTAAGGGCATCATGCTTAGGCTCCTTGCTCTATCTCTTAAAGGAAGAGCATTAGTATGGTTCAAATATTTGAAGCACAAAAGCATACATACGTGGGTTGATCTAGCAGAAGCTCTCATCAATATATTTGATGTTTTTTAGATCCCTTTCTATTGCTCACTCACCTCACATCCATCAAGCAGACCTATTATGAAACTATGGTTGACTTTAATGTTCATGTCACAATAACATGGAGAAGTATACCCCATGAGGCTTGTCAATTATATGCTTAGGTGTACATATATTATGTTTGTGCCTTGGAACCAGATATAAGCCTCCTTATTGAGCAATCAAGAGAAAATACGTTCTCGAAAGTAAGGATATATATAGTTTACCTCCCTTTCAAAAAACCTCCTTGCTCTTTTAAAAGTGTTTCATATTGATATTGTTGTTCTTTTGTATGGCTTTGGATTTAAGCATCATGGATCTAACAAAGTAGTCAGGTATATTGATCTCTTTCAAATATCGAAGATGGTTCAAAAAAGTGATATGAAAACTCCTGAGCAACTTGTCAATAGCATCCACTATGAAAAATTGCATGATAGGAATGAGGACTTTGCACCACAGTTTTGGAAGACCTTTCCTCACAATATTCCCATTTTTGTAACCCAATTTTCTTTCTTTATCACAGACATACTTAATCTCCTCGGTCATGGAGTGCTTATCCCTTCTAATAAGGTCTCCATAATTAGGGAATTCGGTGATCTTAACAAGTATATGAACCAAAAATTTGAAACTCAATCCTTTAATGACAATCTGGCCATTATTACAGGACTCGATAAAATCATTAGAGATTTCTTCATGATGCCCATTGAATTTTCTTAGAAAATTTATGAAACCATGCATTTTGAGATTGGTGTCCACATTGGAATCAAGGTATAGAGTACTAGGTTCAACAATGGCCATAATATACTGGAAGATTCTCGTAGGGAGAGGAGTCTAAAAAAATTGTAGCACAACAAACTAGGTGTATGAACTTTAGCTAAATCCAATACTTGAACTACCCATATCAAGAATCTAAAGCATCGGTGGTGTCACATGATCACTCATGGAAATCAATTGCTCCTTGGTATTGGTATTCCAAATATAAAAGCTAATCAGAGTTATATTTTTGGAAAAAATAAGAGGCACATAAGCACAACTGAGATATCTCTTTATTAAAAAAAAGGGAAAAAATTGACTGGACCAGGGGTACCAAATTCTTCACCAATTTCCTCTCATGATTGACTTAATGGTGATGATATGATAAAAATGAATCAAAATTTGGGGAAAGGATGACTCACCACACCCCAATAGGATCAACTATGAGGATAAAAGACACCACAACAAATGGAAAAAAACTACCGAAGCTTTAGAATTCTGCATAGGGATGAATCCTAGACTACATGAGACTGATTATTTTCTTGTTGATGTCATTGATAATACTTGGTGATCTCACATGCTTGATTGGGTTACTCTATGTTAGGTAATCCCCTCACCATTCATTTCTTCTACAATATTTTAGGACACTATAACTTAAGTGATCGAATATGAGATGTCATAGCCATGTAGTATTTTTAACAACTACACTAAATGAAAGTAGCATTTTATTTAAAATTTGTAGAGAAAATATTTTTTTCTTTCTGATGGCTACATTTACTATGATCCTATTCTCTTTATCTTGAATGATGCATGCTTCATTTTTATATTGCACAGTGTACCCCTTTTACACAAGTTGTCCAACACTTAGCAAATTAGGTTTAAGCCCAAACACATAATACACATCAAGAATGTACCTTCTTTAATATTGCAACCTTTCCCCTTTCCCTTTTTTGTTTGGTATGGATTACGATCCTCCATTTACCTATTATAGATACCTTACCGTTGTTTCCCATATTCACCTTAGATTTGATACTTTCATCTAATTGTGAGAACATTTATTTTTCCCAGACATGTGGTTAGTGCACCCACTATCAAGATATCAAATATTATTTTTTCTTTCCTCATCAGTATTATAAGTTAATATCATAGACCCACATACATCTATACTTTCTACATTTTTATTTTAATTTGATCAGTGGGCTTGCTACTTTATTTCCTTGGCCAACTTCTTTCTATGCTCATGACTATAATGGCCAAATTTCTTGTAGTAATAACATTGGATCTTTTATTTGATCCTCCTTAATTTCTACCACAACCTCTTCTTCCTGCTTGATGGAAATTGCAACTGGTCTCTCCTTCATTGGGATTTGACATTCCTCCTCTCTTATGATGTCTCCCACATTATCCTATATTAGTCTATTCTCTTCGTCCTTGAGAGCTTGAGGTAGCTTGATGGGATTCTTCCACGGTTATGCATAAGGCATTGAAATCAAAATGTACTTGTAAAAAATGGTGAATCCTAATTGAAATCAAAGTGAATTTTAAGTAAATCAAATCAATCATCTTCACACCAAAATTTGGGGCATTTGAAGTCCTAAATTGTAAGGTCATATTTGGAGAAAATTTTGACTTATTAAATCACCTTATAAATTCATAAAAATACCACCATTATATCAGGCTCAAAAAGAGATTTCCAATGAGTATTGTTCATTACTTAGATCGACCAATACCTGAACAAGGTTGATGTTCTTATTGTTTAGAGTGGCTTCTGAACCTATCGTCTGCCAAGATTGTTACTTAAATAAACCAATATCTCAGTAATTTTGATGTCTTCCTCAACCATATTTGCATTCACATTTACATTTGATTCTGAATATGACTACCAATGTCAGTTATTTAAATTTATTGGTATTTCTCCAACCTCAACCTCGATGTTTTGGTCGAGCAGATTCAAACTCACGATTTTGTCCATCGTTGCTTCTGTCCTCAAATTGAAACCCATAAAAAATAATAAATTAAATTTATATTCCTATAGCTAAATTAAATTAAAAATAATAGTTAAATAAATTATAAGAACCAAAAATACCTGACAAAATTGGATCGAGCTTCATTGCTTCCAATGGATGAATTGATAGCAATATTGATTACAAGATAAATCACATCAATGCCAAGTTAAATATCGACCATAAAATGATGCAGGATACGTCTTGGACCATTCATGTTTTGTTCATATCCATAATATTCTAAACCAACAACAGTGTGTATGATGATTGCACCAAGAATCACATTTTCTCTTTTTTCCATTATTGATCACAAACAAACAAGCCGATATTTGCAGACATTGCTATCTTGGTGTGATCATCGTACACACTATTCTTGGTTTAGAAGATGATTGATATGAACAAAAAATGAATGGTCTAGGAGGTATCCTGCATCATGTTATGGTCAATATTTCACTTGGCATCAAAGTGAGTTATCATGTAATCAACGTTGCTATCGATTCACCCATTAGAACCAACGAAGCTCGATCCAGTTCTATCAGGTATTTTTGGTTCTTATTATTTATTTAACTATTGTTTTTTAATTTAATTTAGCTATAGGAATTTGAATTTAATTTATTTTTTTTTATGGGTTTCAGGTTGAGGACAAAAACAACGATGGACTAAATCTTGAGTTCAAATCTACTCGACTAAAATATCAAGGTTGAGGTTACAAAAATATTAGTAAATTTAAGTAATCAATAGTGGGAGTCATATTCAGAACCAAATGTAAATGTGAATGCAAATATAGTTGAGGAAGATATAAAAATTATTGAGGTACTAGTTTATTTAAGTAACCAGCCTTGGCAGATGACGTAATTAGAAGCCACTCTAAAAGAGCTTTCTAATGAGTACAAATATGCCTATGTTTGGCTATATATTATGGTGAATTGACCCTAAGAAAAAATTGGTCCCAAAAATTTTAGCTGAATGGGCCAACGTCAAGGGTCCTTATATTCACCAAATTCTAATTTTGGAAATCCTAATATTCACCCAATATATGAATATTCATCACTATGTATAACCATAGATTCTTCTATTCTGTTATTGTATTGAAGTGAAATATGCATCTTAAATACTTGTTCTAATGAGGAATAATATTTATAACTCAATATTTGCTCATGTGTTTGTAGAAAATCTATGAGCTTATCTACTAAAAGGGTTAGTCTAACCTAGCTAGTAGGCTTCTCAATATTTTCTCCACTATTCTGTGGTTCTCAATATTCTCTCCATTCATCCAAATATGGTTTATGATACCCATTGTATGGATAAAGGAGTCGCTCATAGACTCTAATTCACTCATCTACAAGTTTTCAAATTCCTTTCTCAACATCTGCAACCTTACCAGCTTCACTTTATTGGCTCCTTGGAAGAAACTAGATAAAAGTCTCTATACCTCCTTTGACTTGGTTGCTGCTACAATTCTTAGAAAAATGGTCTCCTCAACTTATTACATTATATAAAATAACTCCTTATGGTCCTTCTTTTTATTCTTCTTCAATAAATCTAACTTGGCTTTAGACAGTGCTCAATGCTATTGCATTGCATTTGTGAGTTCTAGATAGCCATTATCCACCAGGTCCAATAGCTCTTGAGATCCAAATAATATATTCATTTGAATGCTCCTTTAATCATAATTCTTGCCATTAAATCATTGGGATATACAAC
Organism: Wollemia nobilis; assembly: GCA_028583015.1. Lineage (NCBI taxonomy): Eukaryota > Viridiplantae > Streptophyta > Pinopsida > Araucariales > Araucariaceae > Wollemia > Wollemia nobilis. Next base: position 56,988 of record JAQPPZ010013436.1, read on the forward strand.
TATAATTAATTGTTGCTTGAAGCCATTGATTCTATAAGCTTCCCAATATATGAATATTTATCACTATGTATAACCATAGATTCTTCTCTTCTGTTATTGTCTTGAAATGAAATATGCATCTTAAATACTTGTTCTAATGAGGAATAATATTTATAACTCAATATTTTCTCATGTGTTTGTAGAAAATCTAGTAGGCTTCTCAATATTTTCTCCACTATTCTTTGGTTCTCAATATTCTCTCCACTCATCCAAATCTAGTTTATGATATCCACTGTATGGATAAAGGAGTCGCTCATAGACTCTAATTCACTCATCTACAAGTTTTCAAATTCATTTCTCAACATCTACAACCTTACCAGCTTCACTTTATTGGTTCCTTGGAAGAAACTAGATAAAAGTTTCTATACCTCCTTTGACTTGGTTGCTGCTATAATTTAATTTATCTATAGGAATTTGAATTTAATTTATTGTTTTTTATGGGTTTTAGGTTGATGACAGAAGCAAATATGGACCAAATATTGAGTTCAAATATGCCTGACCAAAACATCGAGGTTGAGGTTGCAAAAATACTAGTAAATTTATGTAACCGATAGTAGGAGTCATATCCAAAATTAAATGTAATGTTGAATGCAAATATGGTTGAGGACGATATCAAAATTATTGAGGCACTCGGTATATTTAAGTAATCATTATTGGTAGATGATAGAATCGAAGCCACTCTAAAAAGAGCTTTCCAATGAGTATAAATATGCCTATGTTTGTTTTTTTACGAGGAACTTTTATATACAACATATCCGTAATATGTGAGGGGAGAGATTTGAACCTGGGCCTCTCCATAACTAGAGAATTTTAACTACCCACTTGCTCTCCAACTCCTCTACATGAGCTTGATACATGCCTATGTTTGAATATATATTATGGTGAATTGACCCTAAGAAAAATTTGGTCCCAAAAATTTTAGGTGAATGGGCCAACATCTAGGGTCCTCATATTCACAAATTTCTAATTTTAAAAACCTAATGTTATCCAATTTATGAATATTCATCACTATGCATAACCCCTGGATCTTTCTCTTATGTTATTATCTCAAAAAAAAAATCTGAATCTTAAATACTTGTTCTAATGAGAACTCTAGATATCTAACTCCATATTTGCTCATATGTTTGTAGAAAACCTATGATATCGTCTACTAAAAGGGTTAGTCAAACCTAGCTAGTAGGCTTCTCAATATTTTCTCCACTATTATTTGGTTCTCAATATTCTCACCATTCATCCTCATCTGGTTTATGATACCCATTGTGTAGGTAAAGGAGTCGCTCATAGACTTAGATTCATTCATTTACAAGTTTTCAAACTCCTTTCTCAACATTTGCAAACTTACCAACTTCATTTTATTGGTTCATTGGAAGAAGCTAGTTAAAATTTCCTATACCTTCTTTGACTTGGTTGCTGGTACAATTCTCAAAAAATAGTCTTCTAGACATCCTGCATTATATAAAAAAATGCCTTACGGTCCTTATTTTGATTCTTCTTCAATAAATCTAAATTGGCTTGAGAGAGCACTCAATGCTCTTGCATATATGGGTTCTAGATAGCCATTATCCACCAGGTCCCAAAGCTATTGAGATCCAAATAATATCTTAATACGTTCACTTTACAAAGGAAGTGGAGTGAAACAAGTTACACTTGGTTTACAAAGGGAAGTAGAGTGAAATAGAGTTTCCCTCAATTTACAAAGGAAAGGGCACTTAATATTTTTCTAAAAAAGGCAATTTCTAGCAAAATTGTGAATATCCACAAAAAACGATTTTTAGTGAAACTTAGAGTTTGAGAGAAAAAAGGATTTCTAGGTTTTTCAAAGTCATGATTGCTAGGCTTTACACTAAATTCAATGAAAATGAGATTTCTAGTTGTTACACTAACATGCACAAAAATGAGATTGCAAGGAGTCTCTATACAATGAAATAAAACCCTAACTTTGCAAAGTTAAATGGATCAACATTCAAATAAATGCATGAAAGCATAAATACGTAGAAGTATTTTTATACTACTCAAAAATAGAAACATACATCGTTGTAGTAACTTTACAAAAACACGCAAAATATTTACACATACAACTTATTATTTTCATTTGTATATGTTGATGGCTCATTAACATAAAATATTTACACAATAACACAAGTTTGTATTGCATTTGAGTTATCATTTTTTTTGTAGTGGCATGTTAATTTGAAGAATATCTTGGAGTGTTTATTGGATATCATTTCTAAGAGAAATTTTATGTAGAGGTATCTCTTCATAAGGAATATATTCAAGTGGAGGAATATCGGGGTCAATAGTGTTTTCACGTATAATTATATTCTTTATCATTTAATTATA